>JAQQZY010000013.1:16076730-16100124 GCA_030068375.1 Ostorhinchus rueppellii | reverse complement strand
ATTTATTTATTTTTTTTTATTTATTTATTTTTTTTTCCCATGTCAGACCTATTGAATAAAATTTTATGAAGTTGATTTGGTATTTTACTTTTTACAGTGCAGGTTATTTATTTATTTTTTTTATAGAAAAATACACATGAAAAATGTCCCTTACTATTTAAGTGTGTTAAATTGCTGCTTTTCCTTCTGTCATTGAGGTCCGATCTGTAAATGGGACAAACCAACAATATAACAGTGTGCCTTTTCTCTGAGGTTATTTTATAATTCTGGATATATCCTTCTTTTCAGGTGCTACACAGACCTGATGACACCATACACGCTTTCAATCAGGACTTTAAAATCAGTTCAGAAGTCAACTGTCACATCAGCAGCAAAGCAGAGCGTACCATATGGATGTTTGGAGTGGACGTAGTACACCTGAACAAGGTAAAGGTTCCTTTATGTGATTCTTTGTACTGTTTTATCAACTTGGAGTGTGTTATACAGAATGGGATTCTCAATTAGCATGCTAGCAGTGTTAGCACGTATTTCAATATAGTCATCAATAATAAGACAAACAACCAATTGCATCTCTGACCATAACTGATTGGGAAATTTTTATCACGGGTTTGTTGAAATAACAGGATAGTAAATTTCCAGGACAACTCCTCACTATTTATAGAATGTTAGATTAAAAGCTTAAATGGCACTATTTAGAATTTCTAATAGTTTTTTTTTTCTTTCCATTTCATTAGACTTTAAATGACATGTCGGAATGCTTTAGTTTCCTTTAAAGAGGATTCCCCACCTTGCTTCACTCTTATGTGCATCGGGCTGGAAAACACAAGACGTGGGTGGTCAGTTAGTGAAGCCATCAGCTGTAGGAGGTAACTTCTTATTGTAGTAGTCATCCACGCCGCCACATCGCCCACGGGGTGAACCTCAGCTGTTCCCCTTTTCCCCTTCCTCCTCCTTCCTCCACCTCCTGTTCGTTTCATCCCTCTTTCCTTTCAGCAGTCGGAGAGGGGCTGCTGCTGCTGCTGCTGCTGGTGGTATAGTAGTGGGCTGGGGGTAGGAGAAGGAGGTGTGCGTGTGTGTGTGTGTAGGGGGGGCTGTCAGGAAAAGAAGTGAAATGTGTGTATGTGTGTGTTTGTGTGTACAGCTGAGGGAGGGGTCGATATGAAGAGGCTTCAGTGTTGTCGAGATGGATTAGCCGAATGACTTTGAGGGGTTTGTTCTCTTGTCTTTGAGCACACAGCCAACTCACTGTACTCTCCTCCTCTCCCTCCCTCTCCCCCTCCATATCTTTATGTCTCTCAATCTTTTTTTCTGTTTTTTTTTTTTTTATGGGATAGCTCATTAAGGCTGTGCAGCCTCCCAACACATACACACCTGCCCCAAAACATCTCTTCAGCTTCTTTGGGATAACACAAATTGAATGGTGTTCATGCAAAAAAAAAAAAAAAAAAGGGAGCCGGTGTTTTTGTAAATTGCATTTTTTTTTTTCTAGAAGTCCCACTAGAAAGAAACCTTAAATGTATTCTTAAATTTGGCAGATTGTCTATTATTAGGTGAAAAAAAATCCACCAAAAGAGAAAGTGAACTTTGCTTTGCTGCATTTCTTAAAACTACAATTCCAGTATCGCCACTGAAAGACCATAGCGGACCTCACAACTAGTTATAAGTGCAACAAACACGTGGTTTTTAAGACAAAATCTTAAATTGCAAAAGTGGGTAACTGGTATCATGAGGAAAACAACCTGATTCCTCTTCTGAAATATGCAAAGTAGTGTAAGTCTAGCTCAATATTAGCTGGAATATGTGCTTAAGATAAAATTGTTTATTTTGAGATTATGTCTTTTCAGTGATGCTTGGACAGATGGAAATGAAGAAGTCTCATTTCACAGAAAAAACCCCGTATGCAGCCAATTTTCTTTCCTCATTTCTACCTTTTCTTGTTGAAAACTGTGTATATTGTTTATTTTGGATAATAGATTTTTCATCATCATCCCAATATGAACATGCACATGATGCATAATGGTAATCATTTGTTGTTTGGTGGCATCAAGAGCCTTGATTATTGAAAAATAGAGGAATTAAACGTGTTTCATTGCCATTTAGTTCATCAATTAAGATAACTCTGTTGGTATTATTTTGAGAATATTGTGCATTTCCGATAGTTATGTCTTCCATTGCTGTCCAATTTTTGTCCTGTAGGTCACAAATTATTAGTTTGACAACATACAAAGTATATGTTTCCACCTGATTCTTTGTTCTACCTTCTTTATTCAAGACAATTTGATTACATTACCCCAACGTTTACACTTCTGTATGATGTTTATGCTCTTTATGTCGTTTATATCAAATTATACAGCTTTGTTTGGAGCAGAATGAGCAGAAATGATGGTTTATGTTGACTGGTGCTAAAATCAGAGGAACATATGTTGATGCATTGCCAGACAGACTTTTATTTGCAAAAAGGTGTAAGTATGGAGCACTTCTGGTTATTTTAGGGGAATTAGGCGAAATATTAAAAACACTTGACAACAGGATGGTTAATTGGTCGGATATTCACCTGGAATTTGGTCTAAATCTCCTGATAATTTGTGTCATTTCTTTTCTCCGTGGACTCTTCAGAACGCAAAAGTCATAACATCATGGTAGTATTTAACAAAATGGTGTTAATATCATTATTTTTCTAAGTATTTAGACATTACAGAATGGAAGACAAAGAGAAAATAGTTTTGTTATTGATAATGAAGTAACGCAAGAGTAAAAGAGTTGCACCCTCTTATTATTATTTTTTTTTTATCCCGTGTCTTGCTGTGATGTTTTGTGTCTACAAACTGTACAATGTGTAACACTTTTAAACATTAATACATCATTGTCTAATTAACTGTTAAACCTTCGGATAATTATCCGAAACAGATGAGTCCACTGTCAGGATGATTTGCAGCTTCTGTCTGGCACCGGTAGCATTAGTGTAAGGCCTGGTCTTTGTTAAATTAAAAACCTAATTTTCCATAATTCCTGTTGCTGTCCCCGACAACATTTAGACGCTTCTTTTGGCTTCACTGAAGATGCTGTGGAGATGTACGTCTGTAGTAGAAAATTCTGCATGAATATGGCACATTTTGGTCCAAATTATGGATTTACAGCGATCTGAAAAATCAGTCGCCATGAGATTTTTGTCAGTGTTGAGCTCACATGATAGTCTGAGTAAAATACATAATACTATGACATGTGATTCCATTTTCCTTCTATAAATAGAAGAGTTTATATTTGTTGAAGCTGATGAAGTGATGCAAAAGATGAAATGTGGTGAAAAGGATGTAAAAGATGTCACAAAGAAAACAACAGAAAAGATGTAAATGATGTAAAAGAGGCGTTCAGGCATTAGTAGAGTCATTCATTTGTGGTTTGGAAACATCAGTATTTTAGTTGTTTGTTTCTGTGTGGTGTGTTCGTGTCCATAATTGTCACTGACATTTCAGTAACATTTATTTAAGACTGTTTGTCTGTAAAAATGTTGACATTCTGGCAATTTACAACGAATTTCCTGAAAGGAGAAGTCTTAAAATGGATTGTTTTTCAGTCTCATGCTGGAAATTTTTTGGAATTACATCTGATAATTACATTCTCAGTGTACTAACGTCAATATCTGTCCATATTAAACAAACTGAGACATCGTTGCAGCTGAGGTTGTCTTCATAAGGCAGATAAGATTTAGGCTCCAACATGTTCGGATGGAAAATTCTCCATTTCAAGCGACAAACAAGTGAAATCTATCCATTATTTGCGTCCGACGGTGATTGAACAATGGGACAATACCAGCCTCGTACGCATAGGTTCAGTTCAGACCTGCTGTCTTTGTGCTCATGAGGCATTTCTTCATCCTTTATGCAGATATAAGCATCATCTTTGAAATCCAGTTGGATGGAACACAAACTGCCTTTTCAGCTTTAATAGTCAATATTAGCAAGGAACACATACTGTTCAGCTCAAATACTGCACCTTAAATGTCAATAACTCTGACTCTGCCATTAGTTTGTTATTGACGGTCATGCATTACACACTTTTGGTTGATGTCTGCATATTGAAACTTTTTAAAGAACTGTATTGTGAACTGTTTATGTTGTATTTCTTCACTTGTGCAAGAGGTGAAGAAACATTTCAGGCGTCTTTAATAGTAGTTTTAGTAACAATTGTACGTCCTTTCACTGATACAGAGTACTTTAGATGAGTAGGGAGTACATCAGTGTGTTCCAGGACAATTATATCCACTGTAGAGAGTGGTAAATCAATCTACAACTAATTTGACTCATCTGTTCTGGTTTTGTTTTGGTTTTTTATAGAAGAAAAGCCCAAATTCTCTGATTGTAGCTCCTTAAATATGACATTTATGTTGTTTCTTTCCTCCTTTCTGACTGTAAATGTTACATCTTTGTGTTTTGGAGCCAAACAAGATGTTTGAGGATGGCTTTGGGAAGTATTTTGTTGCATTTTCTGCCATTTTCTTGACAAAACAATTAATAGAATGGCAAGACCATTTTTAACGTGTTTTTAACACACTTTTATTGCATTGTTAATGCACTTTTTATGATCTTTTATTGATATTCTTAATATCGGGACTTCATCTGTTGTGCATTTTCTGGAACTACCTATTTATGGTATTTTTGGGGGGGGAGGGGATGCAATTCTCTTTTCGTATTTGAGTTTCTTTTTGTCTGGATCTACAGATTGTTCCTGACACCTGGGACCTGAGTAACTTGTTTTGTTTCGGTGTACTGAAATGACATTAAATTCTGAATCTGAATCTGAAAAAACAGGCCGCAGATGAACTGACAATGAAAATAGTCATTTCACCGGACAAAAAAAACGTGATACTATCTCAGTGCATCTATATATAAATGTCTACTTGTGATCTGATGATGAAAACTCTTTCTGCTGGTCTTGTTTCAGAACGAGGCTAAACTGATTTGGACCACTGTGAGATGAATAATATGGGTTTAGAAATCCCAGATTAAAAATATAGACCATAAAATGAATAAAAAATGCCTGCCAAATGACTACTTCCTGTTGGTTTTGGTGCGTAGGTGCTTGTACCTTTCCATACTGTCCCCTTCTTGGAGGTGAAAATGATGTTTCTAAAATCAGCAGCCACGATCCCCAGGTTTTAAAACGTTCAGCTGCCTTTTTTCTTCCTCTTCCTCACCGACGCTGGTGCTTCCTCCCACCTCCCCACCCGCCTCTCAGTGTGTGATTGATGTCGCGCAGTAGCATTAACACTTCTCACGCTGCTAGTACATGAAGGAAAGGGGAAGGCGGCGTAATGTACATGCACGATTGATTACCTTACCGCTAGTCGCTGATGACTTCTCCAAAGATGGAATCGATACCCAGCTCTTTCTTTTCTTTTCTTTTCTTTTTTTTCTTTTCTTACCCCCTTCCCTTCCTCCCTCCTGCAAACTTTCTACACCCCACCCTCGCTAACCCTCAGAATCCTCCAAATCAGACACAAGGAGCTCATGCAATTATGAAGGAAAGGCACATTTGCATACAGAAAAATAATTAAAACAAACAAAGTGAGTCTGAGACCCCCTGGAGAGAGGAGCGGGAGGAGGAGGAAGTGAATAATGTGGGCATAGAGAGAGGTTTAATTGCTCCACGCCGGGGTTGTGCCATTTATCTTCAACTCTCTTGCTCTGCCACTATTTCATTTGTCACCTCAGTATAGATGAGAGTTTACGTAGGTATTTTCGGGATATCTGTTTCAAGGCAAGCACCCAGACACACATGCACACACACACAGACGCACACAAACACATTATACTATTTAAGAGACAAGTACGAATGCTGCGCCGTCAAAGTGGAAAGATGACTCAGAGCTCTCCAAAGTTAACTGCATCCGCGCACACACACATTCCGCCGCTTTAGTTTATGGGTCTATAAAGAGCTGTTACATAAAAGAGTCCAGTTTTCAGAGAGAAATGTTCTGCTCTTTCGCTGTCTGTCTTTTTCAGAAGCAGTCATTACACTCCTGGAGCTTCCACACTGACTACTTGCTTCCTCCTCTGTGAATGTGTACGTACGTGAGCAGGTTTTTTTTTTTTTTTTTTTGCCTTGCACACATACAGTATGTGAGTCCCTATCTTTGTCGGGTGTGTGCTTTTGAGCAGACTCCCCGCTGACGCCGCGGGGTGCGAGTCGTCACGCGCCGAGGGCCGTCCGCTAGCCCGAGTGGCTAAAAACTCCATTTTCAGCAGAGTGTTTGAAGCCAGAGGATGAAAGTGGCCGTCTCACTCTCTCTCTCTCTCTCTCGCTCGCTCTCTTCCTCTCTCTGTGTCTCTCTCTCACTTCTGACGCCTCTGATGGACAACTCAGTGGCCAGCCACTTCTTTAATTAAAGGCACAGTCTGCTGTTTTTTCCTCACATGAAAGCGTATTGACCTGATGGGGAACTGTGCAGATACGGACGATGTGAGTGTCACTGAACTCAGTTTGGTCTCTCAAGACTGAGGATGTGTGTGTGTGTGTGTGTTGTGTACTGTAAGTGAGTGAATGTGTGTCTTTTTGCCAAAGGGTTAGTAAGGGGGGGAGCATCTTTGAAGTCAAGCCTTGAAACAGTGGGAGATTGTTGAAGTAATGGCCAGAATCAACACTAGTGTATATACATGCAACACATCGATTCAACTCAGCAAGTTCAAGACAAACAATACACTGCACATCAGTTAAAAAGATTTAATGCCCCATGGACACTAATGTGGATATTTTGCAGAACAAGTATTTTTCTCTATGTTTGGGTCTTTTTGTCATCACAGTCTCAGCAAAAACCAGACATTTTTAGAAACACTTTGCAAGCCCACATATACAATATCAGATTCTTTTTTTTTTTTTTCCAGATCACCCTTGTGTTTCTTGTTCATTTTAGTGCCTGGTACGACTAAAGGTACATTTGTTTGGACAAATATAATGATAACAACAAAAATAGCTCATAGTAGTTTAAATCCAGAGCTGATATCTATCCATTTTCCATGTTTTCTTGATAAAAACCCAAAATCACTTCAGTTATTAAATCAATATCTATGGCATTGTACTGACAAAGACAGTGCTTTTTGCCATTCTGAGTTTTCTTTTCTGTGTTTTAGTCACATGATACACACAGGAGTTAGGACTTGATTGCATAACCATTGTTTTTGATGAGTTTTGATGGTCTAATACTTTTTTCTGCAACTGTATACACATAGCCGGGAATTTATCGAAACAGATGTTTCCCCACTTTTGTTTTCAGTATTAATATCATATGCAGCAAATCACTTTCAGAAAGGTTTTCATCTGCACAAACCCACATAAACACACCTGGAGACCGCTACCATGGATAAAGGTCGCGTACATGACATTAATGCATTATTTGTCACATAATATGACATTCAGGACCCTAAAAGTGTTCCAAAATTAGGGCAGAGTTTTCAGAAATAATCATTTTCAGTGACCTAAACCAGTTTTTATGCAGATAAAACGCCCAAATACATGAGAAAATGTCTGTTTTTTTAATATCCAGTATGTGTACAAGTGTGTATTAGTGTGTTAAGGGAAAACAAAGAGATTGGAAAAGTGATTTGTGCACATATCAATTATTGCTTTGTGGCGTTATAGACAAATCCATATCATGTAAAGAATTCACTTCCACAACTACAAACAATGCTAACTTCAGTTTAGAGCTGAACTTGTGTGGTTAGATTTTTATTTAAAAGAAGGAAACAGTTAAAGGGCCCTTATTTTAGGAGCATAGTTTAGGAAATGCAAGGGGTGATGGTTCAGCTAGACCACCAGAAAACCTATTAAAGATTGTATAAGAGACTCCAGAATGACTCCTGGAAACAAAAAGAAGTATTGATTGAGTATTTTTAGACAGAAGTTCAGTGGAAATCTATTCTTTTGGAGCCAACGTTAGTAATTACACTTTAAGCTACTTCCACATTGGCTTCATTTTTGAGACACAGTTGTTCCTCCTTTGGTTTGTGGAGTATTTTACCACAGCTCAGAATGTGAGTGAGACTTTGGCCTGTTTGTCAGAGTACAGTAAATCAGCCCGTCTGGCAACACTTAGCATCCAGGTGCAGGTACAGGTCAGACACTGAAATATTCAGTGAATGAATCTTTTTAATGAAGTGATTGTAATGATTCAGTATAGTGGGGTATGAGTATTTCTTGTCTAATGTTCTGGATGATTTAAGCAGGGATTACAGCGCTGCCATAAATTCAGTGAGTTATATTTTGGTTCACAACAGTATTTGTGCTTTTTTTTTTTTTTTTGGTCGCTGTCACCGGATTGATTTCATACCAAGACGGTGGTAATTCTTTTGGAAGACATGTTCTTTTTTTTATTCTGTATTCTATCAATTTCAATACTCATTTATTTACATTAGAAATTTGGACAGGAGCAGAGAGGATGAACAGCACACAGTCTTCTAAATCATGTCTATTAAGCGTGTTCACCTCTATCCATTCACTGCATCTAACTGATCCTTCACTGCACCTAACTGATCCTAGTGCCCTAGAGGACATCCAATTAGGAGCAGCAGGATGACGATGTGAACCTCAGTACCTCAGTCAACGAGACCTATAGGGAAAGTAAACTACCTTATGCATGTTTGATGGAGAGGGAAACTGATGGAGCTGAAAAAACGAAAGCACAGGGAGATCATCCAGATTCAGATGTTGAACCAGTACCTTCTTTCCATTTGGGCCAGCCTTTTGGATGTTTGAGGCGGATGTTAAAGGAAAACACAATGTAGGTGTCAGACTGAGCAGCAAAACCCTGGTAAAAAAAAAAAAAACAAAAAAAAAAAACGGCAGTCTGGTTTGGTGTTTTGTAGAAAGTTTTCACTTCTTTTTCAAACTTTTGGACACTTTTGATTTTTGGACCACATACAGCTGTTGAACAAGAACTGAATCAAGGAAAAATGAGCCACTGTAGCACATAGTTGAGTCAGAGATGAAGACAAAGTATGACAAAAAACAATCTGTTCAGTCATTTTTCTCCAGTAAAAATGTGAAGGGACAGCAAAACTAACAACAGACACAGTTTACTAAGGCCTAGGGGAAAAAATGTTGTGTAATGTAGCAAAAATCGCCCGACCCTGGCCGTTTTGTTTGTTTGTTTGTTTTTGGGTCAGCCGCCAACGAGAGACATAGCCCGACGGTTGTAGCCCGGCTCGCTGTAGCGTTGTAGACCGCCTTGCGGTGGTTGTAGCCCGGCTATCAAGATTAGCTAGACAGCTCGATATCGAACATTGAACTGCTCTTATCTGTAATTGTATGATTCAGTAAGGACATATTACCAGTATGCTGTTCGGGTTAACCATTAAGTTTGTCCTCAAAGAACAGAGACCAATAAAGTATGGTGTTGAAAATACCAGTGTACGGATGCATTTCAGTGTTATATTAAGTGGATTTGTTGGATCACTTTGGCTAAAAAAAAATAATAATAAGTGAATCCCTACCTACCAACCCTAATTTTTTCAGGACCATAATAGGAAACACAACATTTTTTTCATTTGGCCTAACTAGGTGTAGAGCTCTTTAAGCTATTGTGAGAAACCAAAACTGAATCAGGTGTATATAATATGATATGTTCAGGATTCTATACAGTTCAGCATTGCAGTACAACGTTAATTTGTTACATGACTGAGCTAGTTTTGCGATTTACTTGTTTGACATATCAATTTCCCCTTTTGAAATTAAACCATAAAGACCTAAACAACCACTGGCGACCAAAAACATCAACCAGTATAAAGTGCTTAATAATTTCTGATCTATTAAACCTATCAGTCCATGTAAATAATTGCTGTTAAATACAGTTTGTCATCTTTTCGTGGTCATCAGATTAGACCTATTTGGACGTTCAGAGGCACACCGTCATCTTCTACAACACTGATTCACCAGTAAAAGCCCATGGAGTTGGATCAATGGCAGTGGATGGACACACTGGGTTTATGATAAATTGTGTTGAAAAAGTCACATTTTCTTCATTTTTCTCTGTTCTTGATATAATGAAAATTTACTTTAATCTAAGCTTCTGTGAACATCTACATGACCAGTAAATTAAATAGAACAAAATATGTGATTTTATTGAAGAAATGCAAAATACAGAGGATAATATGATGATAAATAGTGATAAATCACTTAAGAAAGGTTAAATAAAGTGGAAAAAATTATTTTGGAACTGCCGCAAAAGTCACACTGGGTCTTTATGGGTTAACTGACATATAATTTATCGGTTCCAGCCTGCAAAAAAATAATTTTTAAAGGTTTTTAAAACAGGAAAAAAAGCAGTTTGATATAAAATAATGATAAAAATGTAAGAAAAGAGAAATAAACTGGTTCTATTAACTTATTTACCTCAAAGATGAGACGATCTAGGCATGAGAAAGAGGAAGATTATTGTTTGGAAGGAGGATCTGCAGACATTAAAACATCAGGTCGAGCAATTATTGGTATTTTCTCTTTCATTTGACTTGATTTAGGCTTTTTGGTCTCACTTTCTTCACTGTCGGCACTTGCAGGATGTTCCGAAGATACGCCAGAGCATTGTCATTAAATAAAGCAGCTGCGTAACATGAATTTAATTTGTCTGGATGATTTTTTTTTTTCAGCAAAATCAGACACCTCTGTCCACTTTACTCAGCAACTCCTTTTGAGGGGAGCATGTGTGACGTCAGTGGCAACTAGCAGCGGTTAGCATGAAGCTCGCTGGTACTGCGGATCGTAAAGCAAATTACTCATACAGTGGCAAACTTGTACTGCGAGGTTTTACTGTATTGCATTTGAAGTTTGTCTTCACTCCAGTACTGCTCCATTACTACAATAATATCCTTGTCCTTTGGCGACACCTGTTTTCTATGTAAAAAAAAACAAAAAATATTTCTTCTTATTCACAACGTCTACTGCCTTTCCTCTGCTCTTCTACAGCAGCAACAATGTGTAACACTACCTGATGGTGGCTTTGAAGCTTAGAGCTGAAGTTTCACCAGCTACCTCGACAAAAAATACAGTAAAAGTAAGGACATAAGCAAGTACAACCCCTCCATTTTGAGTTTTTAAAATGTCAACTCGGTGTGTCTCCATCTTTTATTGCTACTAACCGACATCACCTGCACTGACCTGCCACATGTAAAAGAAAGAAACCATGCTGTGGCAGTGCAGTACATCAGCATCACTTGGCTTAATAACAGGAATATAATTACTGTTTTGGAATCTGTAAATCCTTCCACTGCTCATTACTGGGGAAACAGTGCACTGGGCTCCAAACGTCTTCTTTCTGCTAAATAATACGCTTGATGTGAGGTCATGTGACTTTTGTTATTGAGCCATTGTTCCTTTGTGATTGTGCAGCTAAAAATACCAGGCACAATAAAAAAAAAAAAAAAAAAGACTAAATATGAATAGAACCGGAAAAAAAACATGAGGTTTTATGTGTGGGGGGAAAAAAACTAAAATGCAGATGTGGAAAACAAGAAAGAATGCCATTTTAGAAGTCACATGTATAAATGTATAAATATATATCATCAAATTACAATAGTGTTGCTTTTGTGTAAAATATATCCCATGGTTTCTGAGCAAAACAACAAAATTAGCTGATTTAACCAAAGCTGGCGTTAAACCCTACACAGCAAGAGTGAGCTTGCATGTTTTTTTGGTTTTTTTTTTCCCTTTCTTTTTCAGATATTTGTAGTCTACATTAACATGCAGCCAAAGCAGCCTGGTTCGCCCTCTGTAAGGAACTCAACATCATCCGAGCTGGCTGTAGCTGCAGGCGAAAACAACAAGGCTTTAAACGCACGCTGTCGAAGAAGAAACGCTTTCAGTCTCTCAGAGCTCATTTTAATCGTGTGCTTCCTGTTTTTGTTGCTTTGTGTGTATGGGTGTGTGTGTTTTCGTGTAAATCCCTGGCTGTTTGTGAGTTGCGTGACACTGCTGGGTGCTCTCTGTGTCTGCTCACTGGATATCAGGCACCCAGGGATCCTCAGAAGCAGGCATTACCCGTTAATGCACCTCTGAAGAGAGCATCTGCACTTAAGACAATTATACCACAGATGGGTGTGTAGGTGTGTGTGTGTTGCCGGTTTGATTTCTGTGTGTGTATATGTGAGAAAAAGACAAAGAGAAAAAGTGAGTGAGGCAGACGGAGAGGATAATCGAGAGAGAGAGAGAAGAGGAGCTTGCAATGCCTTTGCGTAAAATAAGATCTGCGTTTCACTCCCCTCTGAACAGAAATCCGTTTTCCTCACCTCTCTTCGTGGTTAAAAATGTTTGAGGTTTATTTTCAGGACCTTTTACTCATATGTTTTTGCAACAAAGCCACACAACACACACACACTTTCCCTGGCTGTGTCATATTTTTCTTTTGAGGGAGTATCATCAGTGCTTTACAGAGGCCTAAAGTCTAAAACCTGGTATGAGCCTGGACTAAAGACTGTACTTCATATGAGGCATCTGATCTGCTCTGGACCCCATTGGCACTAAAGAACTTCTGGAGCTGGTTCTTAGTCATCAACCAAAGCAGTCTCGACCCAGTTGTTAGTCTGATGTCCTTTTTCTTTGTCTTATGTATGTCCATTTATTGGTTCAGAGGGAGGGTTTAATTTATTGAACTCAAATACAGTGATTACTTTCCATAGTCTGTGTTGTACTTGCAGTAGATCACAATTTGAAGTATCAAGTACTGTCTAAATTGACAAAAATTGTTTGTTTGTTTTTTAAAATTTACCATCCCCTGAACTGAACAGCACAGATAAAGGGCTGACGATTGTAACACCAACTAATGCCAACTTCTCATCTGTTTAAGACACAACTTCAGCATCTACTTCCTTTGCTCTGCATTGTCACATGTTTAGTGATAGAATGACACCTGGATGTGTTTTATGAACTCAGAGACACAGTACTGAAGCAGATTGAATAGAGGAGTGAACAAAAGAGGAACCGAAATAGGAATTGTCTGATACTCCTCTAGAACAGAGGACCATTTACATGAGGGATCAGAAGAGCAACAGAAACTTTCTGACCACTTGCAAACGTAGCATCTAGTCTATGGATATTTTAAGAGTATTAGGGTTATTGCCAAGTCTTTAAAATAAAAACAAGTACTCATATACCCAATGGAGGCAATGGTGAAACCTTAAGACAAGGTGGATCTGGTCCCAAATAATATAAGCCAGAAAAGTTCCAGACATTCCATATTTCATCAAAAACAAACTGATCAAGTCAGTTACAATCCGGACATCTAATAACAGCTAAGGGTGAGGTCAACACAATAAAAAAAAAGCCATTGTTCAATCACAGTTCAGGTAAAAAAAAACAAACCAAAAAACAAAAAAAACATTCAAGTTTGATCTACTAATGAACTGACACTTAAACACCATCTTCAATTCTACAAGTTGATTTTATGTATTCAACAATATAATCCCCATACCCCCATAAGTGTAGCTGAGGGATCTCTTTTGCTGCTCTTATTCTTATGTATAACTGTAATTCAAAGAAAATTACAAGTGGTTCAGGAAGCAGTGGGAGGAATGGGACATTAAAGGAAAAGACTGTAAAATAAGTGAATAAAAGAACAAGGAACACGCCAGTTGGTCAGTAGGAATGAAACCGTGGATACTGAAGAGCTGCGGGTAAATGGATATTATTTGTATTCCATGAACAACAATGAATTGCAGCTTTTGACATACTTATAAACATGTACAATACCTGTTATTTTTTTTTATACCAGCCTTCACACTGACAGTGTTAACACGGGTATGAACCCATGTTGAGCAGCTACACTTTGTCTCAGCGTCAATGCTTAAAAATCGCATCACTTTTGGCCCCTGATGGGTGAGTTTGTTGTTTTGTGTGATGGAGGTGTCAAAAGTGGAGTCAAAAATTGAGTACACATCGTTTCACTATGGGGTGAAAACATATGTTTGTGGAGCAGAGATGTTGTTGTCTTGACACTGTTTATGTTAGCTCTCTGGTGGAGTGTTTTGACACTGATCATGTGGAAGGAAACATTAAATCTACACGAAAATAACTCTGTTTCCTTTGTCTGACCAAAGATAATATGTCAGTATGTAATCAGTATGTTCACATACAGGAGATATTGATCATTGGTTTGTGTGTCAATGTTGCCATCATACTGGAATGATCAAGACACAGACATGTAAACTGTGTTCTATAGAGATAAAAAGCAGTATAATGTTCATGTTTCCCAGTTGTTTACGAGGAAAAGTTGCATGGATGGATGGATGGGCTTGAAACTTTACATTTCAACATTGCAAACTTCTGGAATGACTTGCATCTGAAGAGTAATTATCCATTTAGGGTTCAAAGTAGTTTTGTCTTCGGCAGGCGGTCATGTCTGACAACATCACATATACATATCGGGTTTTTTGTCGACCAGCAACGGTAGTTGTTGTCCTGAGCGCAAAACACAGTAAGACCAGGGAGATTCTTACAAAAGCCGACCCCGCTGTGTTCCTTTCCACATCAGAATAAACTCCAAGCTGCACTACTTTGATGAATTAATAAAAACAGCTACAATACTTATTCCACTTCCAAAGACACATTCCCAACACCATCCACAACAGTATCAGACACCAATGGCAACTCCCGCGAAGCCAGAAGCACAAGTTTGCACACATTGATGCCATTGTTTCAGACAATGCACAGATAGCTGAAGAAGGGGGAGGTGTGTAGGCTTCTGTGAAAAGCAAGATGCATGGAGCCTTTAAATTAAGTAGATACTTTATGTTTTTAAACTGCATAATGTACAGAAACCAGCTAGCAGAAGTCAAAATGTCTGCTATTTGACTATGTATGTAGATACATCGCATACTGCCAGGCCACAGTGTTTTCCAAAGTGACTTTCGCTCTTCATACAGCTCCAGTACGGACATATTGTATGTGGTGCATTCTGGTTTAAAAGTTCAGTTCTGTCAGCTGTACCAGGTGTCAGCAGCTACTTTTTCCCCTCCAGGGCGACAGCAGGACAGTACTAACAGATTGGACCCCCCATATGTGCCATATATAACAGTCAGTGCTATCCTGCGATAAATAAACTGCTGGCCACTCTGACCTCTGCTCACTGTGAACATGTGCCTCTGCTGGATGCTAAGAGCGAAGCGGAGGAGGGAGGGAATGCGGTGGGGGGAGAGGTGGTGTTCCCCTTTTTCCTCCTTTTTCCCTCCATTTCTCCCGCCCGCCCGCTCGCCTTCCAAGTCTACCTTTTCGCCCCGCCGTGGTCCCAGAGTCAGCGGTCCATCTCGCGCCGCAGATTGCCCATGACAGCCGCGCTTTTTCAAGTCAGGGGTTTGAGCTAAATTGGAGTGAGCAATACCACCTGTGCCTGCTGAAGGGCCGCTCTGGTTCGCGCTGTTGCTCTGCAGAGAGGAACCAGGAGGCAGAGAGGAGGGGAGGGTGGGGAAGCAGCGGTGGTGGTGGAAGGGGGGCAAGAGGAACAAAAAAAAAGCTGCTACCTGCAACCATCAAAGCCTGTGTTTCACATGCAATCTGCCCAGCTGGCTCCCCTGTGAGGAGGGGTTAGCTCAGAGCAGAGCGAGATGTTTCCTACTCCCTCTCTCCCTTTCCTCCCTCTTACATCGTCTTTATTGCTCTCTCTGCTGAGATACAGGGCTGGGTCGGTTTCCACTCTCACTCTGCATCATCCTCAATATTCCCAACACATCTTCACACTTGTTTCTCTTCATTTATCCCGTCTTCTCCACTCTCTCCTTCCCTCTTCAAACCTTTGCTTCTGCTCGTCCCATAAATTTGTCAAGTGTTTGTTCTGTCACGGATTAAATTGACAGTTGTGACACCAATATTTGGTCGTCAGTAGTGGAATACTCAGAGCCACCAGGGGCCAGTTGTTACTGTGTTCACCAAAGACACCATGGAGCACAACACCAACCCAGCACCAGGATGAAATGTTTCTGCAAACCACAGATACTTTTAATGTCATTGTGAGTTCTGATGGAAGGCTCCAGAACTTTTTTTTTCTTGCTAATTAGGTGGGAGGTAGTTAAGACAGATGTACAAAATCTGAGTTTGGAGTTCATAAGTTTTACCAAATAAAATGATGATAGTTTGGTTTAAATATTAAAAACATTTTTCCACATCATTGTGTACTTTTACTGTATTGGAATAAGCCTGATATCTTTCCTTAACCATAAATAAATGCCGTCAATTTCTCAATCTAGCCATATTTACGAAGAAACATGGTTGTCAGAGCCTCATTCTATTACATCAGAACACTGGAAGTCTTTTATCTGTGAGTGTTTCAAACTCTATGACACTGATATACTCAGAATACATCAGACGTATTTATACAAAACATGTTTTGGCTCTGAAACAATGACATTAAACGTATTCATGATTTGCACAGATGACAAAAATTATTCTGACAATTCTCAAAGTTATCCTGGGTTGTAAAGCTCAGTATCGGTATCTAATGACCAAAGACACCATATCTGACACCATTCTTTCTCTTCCTGTTTTAATTTTGACAGAAATGATCCACCACCATTTTTATTGATATTTGTATGAGTTTTTTCACATTCCATGCATCATATTCCATCGTAACTCAGTGCTGCAGATTAAGGTTAAAAGTTAAATCACTTTCTCATCCCTTTTAGAGATCTTTGTTCTCTATATTTTACCCAACCAACATACACAGTCGAGAACATTAGTATATTTGTAACAGTGAGCTGCCATTGAAGGGCACTCAAGGACCAACTCTAGATCTTCATCAGAACCATGATGAGGGACAAGAAGAGAATTAACCTGTCAATACCATGTGTTTGTGTTTTTATGCTACACTTAAAAATATACATTTTCCTCTACATTTAAGTCTATCATTCATGGGAAAACCAAATTTCAGGACACCGAATCTGCAACAGTGGCATTTCACACATGTCCATTGTTAATTTGGATAAAGAACATGCACCTTTATACTGTATGGTCCAATCCCAATTCATCCCTTAGCCCTAACCCTAATCCTAATCCTTACCCCTCCCCCTTGGCATTACCCCTTGAAACAGAGCTGTAAGGGGTAGGGGTTGAAACAGTCCCCAGTGAAATGGGACAACACTTCACAACCTGTTAACATCATCAGTGGTCATCAACGCCGCTATAAACAGATGTGAAAACTTTGTTTCTGTAAATATTCATCATTCCATCAGCAGCTGTAACCGTCTGTGTTCCATGGGCTTTGCTCATCTTTTTACATCTGTCAACTATAAACCGCAGAAATGCAATCTATAACACATTGAAACGGCATTAAACAGTCCATCCAATGAGTAAGTTGTTTAAAAAGTACTTACATTGTGTTTCTTTCATCACTGCTGCACATTCTGGCTGTGTTTACTTCCGTCTAGCCAATGATCCAAACAGAATTATGTGAAACTCCTCCTATCCCTTCATTCATGGAAAATCTCCATTTCGAGGGGTATACAGCCCTTTGCCTTAGCCCTTCACCTCCGTCTAATTGAGAATCGGGACAACACTACCCCTTCACTTGAACTTGCAAAATGGAGGGGTAAGTTTAAGGGGTGAATTGGGATTCAGCCTCTGTCTATGTGTTAACCAAGATCTGCAGATCTGCAGGATATATAAGATTCTTTACATTTGTTTAGTCCTTAAATTGGATTATTCAGATTTTGTGGAGAGGACCACATGCACACATGTACCAGTTCTTTGGTGAAATCTACATTGAAAAATACTCCTGAATCAACACTTCACTATTAACGTATGTTTTATAAGTTGTTGTTTATATATTTGTAAAACATCTAGACAATTTTTTTTTTGTTTTGTTTTGGTTTTTTTGCATTTGTGGTAATTTTGGGAGCTATTTTTCAAAATGTATGCTGTTTCGTATTATATTCAAATGAGTCTGGATGTAGGGTATTAGGTTAAATTTGTATATAAAAGGGTGTTCAGCATAGCTTGAATATTCTATAAGGTCTCATGATATAACAGTAAAAAGAAAGAAAAATGCATTACAGGCTTAATAAAGGTGTAAAAGTGTTAACGCCTGACCCAGACCACTAAAAAAAAACAAAAAAAAACCCAATATAGTTACATTTAAAGCTAGTAGTGGACTATTTCCAGTGGTCAAGAAAGATCTGTCATTCTACAAAAAAAGTCTTGGTCAGAACTTTCTGCAACAATTTCAGGCAACAGCTGCCAATTATGAAAGATTGTGTGACAGAAGTAAGTAAATATGCTCAAACTAACTCTGTAACGTGACAGTTGAGGAGAAAAAAGGAGAGTGTAACCTGCAGCAGGAAATGTTAACAGTACATATTGGATGATACTGAACTGGAGGCAGCTGTCAGAGAGAGAGAGGATTTTCCAAACAAATATTAAACAAACTGCTGTGCTGAAATATGCCAACAAAATTCAGAAAATAAAATAAAAAATAAAAATAAAAACAGCCAGGGAGATAATATAGTCAGTGTTTGTTCAGTGTTGTCTGGCTCCTTTTAGAATATATTTCACCACAGATTACAGAACACATGCTCCTCAATGTAATTTTAGGTATTTTATTAGATTATTATGATATGTAAGATTACTGCTGCATGAAGTGCTATAGATGTAAACTAAAAGGAGAAGGAAACACCAAAGCCTTGTGATGTCTTTTCTGGAGAAAAAAAAAAAAAGAGCGCATTTTTCCTCGACCTTATATTTCCCACTGCATCAAATAAAATGAAAACCAGTAAACACACAAGGATGAAAATAAAAATGTGTGAATGTGAATTTTACAGCTCCGCAGAAGAACATTTTGTTTTCTCTTAGTTGCTGTAGTACACGATGCAACTAATCCTTCTAATCTAGTTCGTACCTTCTCTGTTTTCACGCAGCATCAAACAGCTGGAAAAGTCGGAACAGAACTAACAGTCATGTAAGTTTACTGCCTGACATGCAACTTGAATGCACATCGGAACAGCATCTTCTGGGTCGTGTGTAGGCTGGGTTGTACTTTGCTTGAAATCAGGCCCTTGGGAGAAATTAGTTAGCAAATAGTACAGAATACCAAAAAAAAAAGTTGATTCCTTGAATGTCGATTTCAGTGCAGTTTCCACTTATTTGAATCATAACTGTAACTTCGTACGAGTATGTATTCAACTACCCCACAACACTGAATATATAGTATTATGCAAAAGGCTAAGGCGACCATCAGCTTTGTTGTGTTTTCAGGGTTTTAATGAGCACACATGTTCATTTCTTTAGTCTATTCTTCTTAGATACAACAAGAAAATGCAGGAATTATGTGCACAGTATTAAAAGAAAACAAAAAACCCCATAAAATATCAGAACTAAATGTGTTCCACACATTCAAGCCAAAAATAATCCAACAAATATCATATTGTTTGTGTTAAAGACATGTAAAGTTCAAATGGTCATAAGAAGGAGAATCAGTTTTATTGCCTGTTGTCGCAAATTTGCATCATACCCAAATGTTTATATATTTTATATGCTATATTTAAATGAACAATTTTCACTTCATTTAACATCTGCTTGAAAGCATTTTTTAAATGTAGTTGTATATAAATGAGGGTGTTAAGGGGTTGATCGTTGCCCTCTTGAACTCTTTACAGATTATTTTAAGTCTATCACCACAATATTTTCACGCGTACATAATCTGTTTACATGAAAATCTGAAAATAATTGCAATAATCAGATCTGGTGTGTTTACGTGCAATTTGGAAATATCATAATCTAAAAACTGTGGTTTAGACGTTTCAGCCCATTATCAGATTTGTTTCATAGTACATACGTAGCGACGTAGAATTAAACTTCCTCTTATTGTCTGAAGCTCGTGTTTGACGACATCACCTCCATTTTCTACACTTTATTAGTTTTACATGTGCAGATGTAAAAAGAATGAAATAAATCCGATTAACCTGTATACATGCATGGGGGAGAAATCCAGGTGTCTTAATCTGATTTCTCCTCATCAGATTATACTGTTTACATGTTCACTAATAATCTGATAACTTTAGAAATCGGATAATGATCAGATTTTTAGTGCAGATGTAAACGGGCTCACTTGTCACAAATGAGGAGTCAAAGTGTCCCTTGAATTGAAGAATTAGCACATCATTGCTCTCTTACTCCTCCGGATTGGCTGATGAGAGTCACAAAAAGGAGGAGGTGTTCGGGGGAGCTCAATCCTACATCCTCCTCCTCCTCCTCCTCCTCCTGGGCAGGATACAGTAGGCATCATTTAGTGGGGAGAGCAGTGGAAACAGCGCGGGGTTAGCCGTGAGGTCGCCACACTTACTGCACGGCCGAGCTCATTTCCACTGCTGTCCACAGCTCGGGCTTCCCCCTCCGAGACTCAGAGGAGTGCAGCCAGTGAAATGGCTCATTCACTTTCTGATCACAGCTCGCCACTCTCCCGCTCACACACTCACACTGACAGCGTTCACACACACACACACACACACACACACACACACACACACACACACACACACACACACAGACATCCCAGCCTGTCTTCATCGTGCAGTTATTTGCTATTTTCGTCGCTCACTTCCCCAGTGTCATGAAATATTTCCTCAGCTCTGACAGTTCACTTTGCAATCGCCATCACTTACCAGAATCGCCAGAGTCATTCCCAAAAATGTGGTTTTTTTTTGTGTTATATTCACCAAAATCCAAACAGTGCTTTACAGTGTGTGACCTCATTTGGATTACACTTATATACAATGAAACTTCCGATTAACTCACACACAGGATGTTTATATGCACAGACGTTTCATCATATTTTTGTGTTTGTCCCCGTCTACATGCACTGGAGCGTAATCGATAAATCGTAGAAATCAAGTCACTACAATAGGTGGTGTATGCACTCTTTCAGCTGGTTAGTATTGGCCCATTTCTGGATGAACTATGACATCACAGACCACAGCTATATGCAATTTCAGGCTAGTTAGTTAGCAACGCAGAGGTAAACTTGCACAAAAATGGACGACGTTGCAAATTTGTACATATACTTTCTGTCCATTTTTTTTTTTGGTGCAAATTAAATACATGATGTTTGAGTTCTTGGTCAGGATTTAGTACAGAACACCTGATCCAGTTCCAGTCCGACTGGTCTGCTTACATATAAATGCAGATCGACTCTCTATCGCATCATCTCGGTGTGTTAGTCCGACTAACGCTCTAAGTATCCTATAAACGTATCGAGGGATTTCTTGTTGCTTTTAACTGGATTAGCTTGTATCATTGGTGATTTAGCTACAAGTACATGTTTTTTGATGGAAAAACTGCTTAATGGTTCAATGTGTAAGATTCAACCACCCCTTTTTGTGTATCAATTTGTGGCACAGATGTGTTTATGTAAAAGAAGATGTATCGGCTTTCAGATTTTCCTCCTGTATGTCAACTTTTCCAAACATTAAAGACCTTTAACGTCAAAATAAATACTACAACCTGGCACAGTTAGTGATTTTGGTATAAAAAAAATATCATGAAAAGTGCTAAAATATATATATTTTTAAGACATGTCCATTGTAAAACTTTTTTTTTTGTTTGTTTTGTGTTCCTGAAACTAGCTCCCTGGAGAGTACAGACTCCAACACAAACTTCATGTAAGTACACAAATGCATGCAAATGTTACATATTTAACCTGTAAACTATGGTAATACACAATTATATCAACTCAGGATCCACTTATTGTATTTCTTACTCGATAAACAACTAGCTGACTAGATTAGCGTATGTCGTTATGATACAAGAATGAATAAAAATCATGAAATTTTTCAAATAAATACATTCGTCCCTGTTCACCAAAGAGCTCTTTTTCAGTGTAAAATGACTTTGTAGAAACTTCAGGAAACTTTTGCTGTAATAGAGCCGTTAACTGGCTATAATAGGAGGTCAAGCAGACAAACTAGTGTCATCTTTTTAGAGTCACTAGAGTGGTCCGGAATCCAGTTGTACTCGTTTTTTGTTTTTTTTTTTAAACAGTGCAGAGCCACAGTAAAGCAGTATAAATGTACCCTGACTTAATCAAAGAGAAAGTGCCCTTATAATACTCTGCATCTAACTTTCACAATCATGCTAATCCCTTTCTCAAACTAATCTGATAAGTACAGCTAATGATATTTCAGTGAGTATGTGGAGCCAAAGCAGGCGATAGCTGTCATACACTAGAAGCCTGTTTCTTCACAGGAACACACACGCACACACACACACACACACACACACACACAAGCTTACACACACAGATTTATGTGCAGGCACCCCAGAAGGCACGGCGATGCTGAACCAATCCGCTTTTGTTGACTTGTACTTCTGCCAACTCTCGCTATGAAGACGTCTGATCAGCCAAATGGTCAAATACCTGACATACACAGCATGTTGAGCTGCATTTTGTTGCATGCTATACAGAGTTAATTCACAGCATGCTGCACTGGGATAATAAATAACAGGGCAAGACGCTCCACGGCATAAAAATGTAGACTGTAGGTGAGCAGGCTTGGCATCAGTTAAAGCAGAACAGTCATAGTGTAAAGGTGATACTTCAACATACGGGGAAGGTTTGGAAACTCCAGGAGTAAAGGCGAACAAAAGCAGATGGATTAATAAACATCCTTTAAAAGTAATATCAGGGCTTCGACAAAACGTACAGCAATGTGGATTTGAGATTCCAAACTTACATTTCCATCCACAAACTGGTGGTTGCTTAGAATGACTCGATGAGGACACTACCGCGGGTCCCAAGACATTATAGTGCAAGTTTGTTGATTGTGTTGTCTTCTTCTTTGTTGATTGTGATTGAGCCTTTATGAAAAGCAGCATATGGATTTATACTATTTCTTCTATTTTCTTCTCTTTTTTTGTTTTTTTTATGATGTGGACCCACTTTTATTTGTCTCTGGTTCATTTGTTTATGTATTTGGACCCTAATAGTTCATAAAGTTTGAATTTGAGCCCTCCTGGTAGTGTAAAGCTATCTTTATAGTCATTCCGGTAAAAATCAAGTGGATTTCTACAACCCGTTTCAATTCCTGCTTAATTTGTTAGATTTTATAACTAGTTACATCTCAGCATTTCTCCGAGTACAATGTAACTGTTTATCAGCTGCAGCGGTTGTAGGAAAAACTGGTAATATGTCCAAACTTTGAGCCGATTGCCTAAAATGTTCAGTTGTTTGTTGTGTTAACGAACACAAGTGGCTGAACAGGACAGAAAGTACGGTCAAAAACCTGGAGGGGGTGGGGCATGAAGTGGCTGATTTGCATTTAAAGGGCCAGCGCTGAAAACAACCTTTCTGGTGTCATTCCTCAGAAATAGTGTTGAAGATGGACCTGTGGAGTTGAATGAATGAAGAATTCCGACCCAAGCAGAGCATTTACAGTT
>JAQQZY010000013.1:16062573-16076630 GCA_030068375.1 Ostorhinchus rueppellii | reverse complement strand
AGATGGACCTGTGGAGTTGAATGAATGAAGAATTCCGACCCAAGCAGAGCATTTACAGTTTATGTAGAGCACAGGGAAATGTTTGAAAATGCAGAATTGGATTTTAAAAAACTAAATATCACTCTTTAATAAAGCTTGAATGAATTTCCAAAAATGTAAATATGGAAAGGGTCAACTCCAGAAAAACTTAATTATTTGCCTAACATATGAGACTATGGAAGTGTTTTAAATCAACCTGCTTTTCCCACATTTTTGTAACTTTGCGTCACAGCTGGATGTAAAAATAAATACTTATATTACACCAATATAAGAGCTTCTATACTGTCAATAACATTTTGTAACAAATTTCCATACCTACAGTTTAAGTTGATCAGCATCCTTGCATGCCGCATGTACAATAAATAGAAATATTTATTAATATTTTCATGAAACCGTTTTAATTGGGTTTACGTTTTATGTTGTAAAATTACTTTAATTAGAAAAATGCACTCTTCTGAAACTTCGCGTTGAAACGAAACCACACGAAGGTAAACAGGTTTATATTTTTTTATGTTTTCAAACTGCAGTGGGTGTACAGATGGTGAGGTTTTAAACTCAGATTTTGCTTTTTAACTGGTATTAAACCTGGGTTTATTTTGAGTATCAGTTCCTCTATATATTTTTTGAACAATACCCAACTCTATCCCTGTGGCTAAGAACTATACAAATAACCAAAGTGCTAAAAACATTTCATTTATTTATAGTCACAGACAGCTTTTTAGTGTAGCAAAAGTTGAGTCAACACAAATTTGTCTTAGTATTTCTATGAACTACAGTATTTTGTGAACCCTAAACAAAATCTCCACATCTTCCTCCTTAGGGAGTACAAAAAAACTCAATGACAAATAGTGTTTCATTGCAAAATTAATTTCATTTGTCATAAAACATAATGTGGGTTGGATTAGTTGAATAGAATCTGTTGCAGCAATATTAGTACAATATTAGTACAGATGTAATTTATTACCTATGATGATGGTGAGTATTTTACAAGTAATACAGCTACCCGTCCATCAAAGAGTGTTTCCTTCTTTTTTCTGCAGATGTATATGCTGCAGTGACCTATACTTATCATGAGTCACACCTTTCCAACTGAAAACCAAGTGGACATTACCAGGTAAATCTATTAGTAAGTTTGTACTGACAACATTTGGAAATCAGTCATTCTAGGTTCTTTACTCTGTGCAGAACATGAGGTTGTCTTCATTTAATTTGGTCGCTCAACAGCTGCTACAGCATATTTTAGGCATTTTCATTTATGTCCCTCTATATTTGTAGATTTCAAACAGACCTTTGGTGTACAGTGTAAAAGAAAGTGTATAAATACACACTTAAGGGCCAAAAAAAGCAGTGCTGCGTGTGAGTTTGTTGTGATAGACCTGCCTCTTTCTGGAGTATTTTTCTCACTCGTGTCATTTTTAAGACACCAAGCAGCACTCTCACAGCTAGAAAATCACTTTCATTCCACTTAGAAACTCGTCTCCGATATAGTTTCCCTCGGCGGCTCCAGTGTCTCATCCAGGGATCAATAGCACCACACACCACAGCCCTTTACTCACACTCCAGCCTGGCAGTAAGGGATTGCATGGAGCCGCTGGGTCAATGGCCAGGTCCTGCTCGGTTTGATGGCCGTTCGTTAAAGAGCGGTCGACACGGCGGCGCTCGGTGTTAACGGTGTCAGGCCTGATACTCCCGCTGGGCCGCTCGCTCCTAATGACCAGCCAATCAATAGGCGTCTGCCCTCAGTACTGACCAATCAAATTGACATATCTTGTTGGCACATCGAACCAGGGAGGAAGAGGACGGTTGAGCTGTGCTACAAGACCTTTTCATTTACGAAGACTCTAGGTGCCTGTTGGCGTCACCTTAGCTTTTCTGCATTCATCGACACAAATAATTTGGATTGACCTGTAACAATAAGCACACTGTAGGCAAGAATTCAGTATTTAAAGACGACTAAAATGATAGAAATGGAAGAATTAGGCCTACTATTCTGATGGTTTTCAATCTGATCTGTATAAAAAGTTGCCACATTTCTTTAAATTGCAGATAAATCAAAATTCAACGTCACTTCATCAATAATGAAGGATGTTATACTTTTGATTATTGGCAGATTTTACATGGTTTGGATTCAATATTATCATGAGTATTAAACGTATCGATACTTTTTCTGTATTCATCTTATAGTTTTAAGGTTTTGGTAATGAAAGTTCCGCTTTTCAGCGCTCAGACTCTTTAGAGTTCGGGAATTTATATTTTTATGTACCAAGTGATGTCATTCTATATAAGCTACAATCTTATAAAAAGTCAATTAGGGAATGATATGGTAAGATAATTAAGTTTGTAGACTCAAACACAGATGACCAAGGTTTGTGTCCATTTACGTTTAAGTGAAGGTGAAGCAGCTGTGTTAATGTTTAGCTTTTCTCTCTTTCTTATTTCATTCCTTGGCGTGACTTTTGACCTTTTTGTCTTCACTCCATCACCAAAATGATTCTATAAGGGTACCATATACATAAACAATAATACCCTGATCAAGCGTCAGTGAGTGATAATGGGTTAGCTGGGTTAGGATTCGAAAAAGATAGATTTAGTTAAAACTTTTACATGCTCGTGTTTTTGCTTGTTGCATTCACCAATTCACCTTCTAATTTAACTCGCAAAATTCCAATGTGAAAAACTAAAATCAGACCAAATGTTTACAACTTCCAGGTCTACAGGAGACTTACTGGAGTATGTAAATGAGATTACCGTAGCCACAGTGCTCGGAAGGCTAATTCTCAAAATTGCTAGTCTATCATTTATTCACTTTAGATAAATATAGTTACTGGCAAACACTCAAAATAGAAGATTGGCATGCTGAAGTGAAGTTTGTGTTAAAGTCTGTTTGGATATTTGTTCCATTTCTAAGCTAACACAAAGTGCTGTTGTGAACCGCTGCTGCTGTAGAAGCATTGATGAGCTACGATTTTCACAGCAAAACCAATACAGCTGAGCTACATAGAAATATATGTGTTGGCAACTCAGATCACTGTCAATAATTGAACATATGACAGTTTCATTTCAACCAAACATACACACGAAGCTTATATTGAACCCTTAAATACTGCTTTATACACTGTGGATCATTCTTTATCTTTTATTTGGTTTTATTGGTATTTCATCTCCAAAATGTAATGACAAATCTAATTATCCTCACTACAGAAGTGTTACGACATGGTCTCATTTTATAATCAGATATTTTATCATCAGCTGTGGTCAAAATGTGTTGTAGTCAGAGTGGGCGATACTGGGAGTTTTGTTATCGATCCAATACCGAGTAAATACAGGGTCAGTATCACTGATAGCAATGCAGATACCGATACTTTTTACTTGAAATATAAATCCTTTATAATGTTGTGATTTTGCCTTTAGTTAGTTGATTATGATTATGATAAAACACAGGTCAAAGATTTCAGGCAAATAAACTTTTTTTTTTTTCATTTTTTATTACCTAACTACAATATAAAACAATTTAACAGTATAAAAATAATAAAGTAATTCACCTGTTATTACACACAATTGTTTAAGGAAAAAAAGCAACAATGTAACAAAAATACAAACATCACAACACAACAAAATATACTTTCCAGTGCTTTGATTTGCTGCTGTGTCTGGGCGGAAGGGGGAGGGTGCTTGGAGAAGAAAACCTGCGCTCACATGAACACTGTAAGGTAATTTACTGGATGTATAGAAAAGAAACTGCAACCAAAGTAAAAAGTATCAATCTCATCATGCTAGTATCAATCCAATACTGATACTCACCTTAGTATTGATACTTAGATCGATAGGCCCAGCCCTATGTTGTAGTCCTATTCTACTATTCACTCACCTATATACAACAGAATGCATGAAAGCTTATGAGACTGTATCATACCCTGAATTTTGAAGACACAAATTGTTGCATAAAAAAAAAAAAATCACCAAAATGTAGGAATTTATGTGTAACCTCAAAACTGACATTAATAATTCTCCACAGGAATGTAAAAAATTGAATATGTTCATGTAACATAACAGAAAAACCCTTTAGTTGCACATAAGCAGGATTTCTATTACAGGCTGCTGAAAAGCACCATGATCCATGTATCAAACACAACATATTTTTGGCTGGAACATGTTGATATTATGTGTGTGTAGTCTGCAGAGGTGTACAATGAGAACATGTTATTGTGGCCAGTGGGTTTGGATTTGTAATTCAGAAAATGCATTCTAATTATTCATGCTTTCTACTCTGTTTGGAATGCACAAACCAACCTACAATGCCAGTCTGTATCTGATTTTAGCACTATTTTGTCGCTGTGACAAATTCACCTGTGTCTCTGCTGATGCACTTGTGTTTTTTTTTTCCCTCTTTTCTCTTTTGGGGTGAGATATTTTTATCTTCTCCGTGGGGTTTCTTTTTCTCAACTTGCACAGTTTGTATTTCTTCCTGACAACAGCCAAAACTGTTCTTGTCAGTTTTTTGGCATTTGTGTGTGCAAATTAAACACACTGAAAATATTTTCCTACAAATAAGGCTAGGAGAGGCAGTTGTCTGAGGAAGGGGCTCGCGTATGTTCAGTGTTACCCTTCCAGAAGCTTCTTTTCCTTAATGATTCCCTCCGTCGTGCTGTATCATGGTTTTGTGTGTCTGGATGAGTGAAGGGGCAGGAAATGGACGACTTTTGAGATGAAAGGGGATTCAGGCCCACGTGGCGGCGGCGACACTGGAGCCTCAGTCCTCTGTGTCTGTCGCTGAGTCGCCCCGTCCATCCATCTGTCCTCGCGCCCTCAAAGGGACGTTTGTCCCTCCACAAGGGTCATTCAGAACATACACACACACACAGATCAGGAAAAAAAAGGAAGCACACGCTCTTCTGACTGGACAAATGGACACTTGCAGTCGAGGAGTGAACTACTTCAGGACCAGAGCTGCTCCAATCGCCTCATACAGTAACAGCAAATATAATGTCACTAAGAGAAAGCATGACAGACAGAGAGAGGTTTCATTTGGTTTGATTTTATTGTGTGATTCACCCAAACAAACATGTGCAGACATTCATAAAGTTAACAGTAGTACGATGAAATCAAATACCTTTAAGCTCAAATACTGAACTTATGCGCAGTGCTTAGACTTAACGTTGGGGTTTCACAGGCAAATATTGTACTTTTTACCATCTGATAGCTGTACTTATTTTCGAGATTACCGTTATCCATTCACTTCCTGTCCAGTAAAGCCATATATATGTATACATATGCTGATATATAATGAAAATAAGAAAGATTAAAGGTTCAACATTCTACTTGAGTCCTTACCTTTAAGTTCATGCTCGTAGAAGAAAATAATGTCTGGATTATCATACATAATTAGCTTTTTTATGTATAGTCATTGAAAAGTTGATGAAAATACATGTGTTTCTATGCATGATTTTTTTTTTAAATGTCCAACCATGGTTCAGTATGTAGGATGGGCTCATGTAGTAATGTGAAGTTTGTGTTGAAGTCTGCTTTGTGGCTCTGGCTGGTCATTTGTTGACATTCGCCAACTATTTCAGTCTCATTTTCCTACTTTCTTGATACCACCTGTACATTGATTTATCTATAGAAGACTTGAGTCTTTCAATGTATTTTGTAAAATCATTTATTAACCCAACAAGTTCTTTGGTGCTTCAGTAATGATAACACCTCCTTGGATTGCATGACCTGATTTTTTTTTTTTTTGCGATATGTGACATCGATGCGCACTTATGTTCTTCTATGAAGTTTATGTTGGAATCTGTCACTATCATCCAGTGGATTTTCATAAAACTACATAGAAATCAATGTATAGGCTGTTATCATGGATGTACGCACTGGAGAAATTTGGTCAAGGGACATTATTATGCTTCATCATAACGGATACATACTGTGCCTTTAAGATAAATAAAATATTTTAAAGTCCTAGTGGGTTAGCTGGAAAATACATTGTCACAAAGGTGGAAAAGAAGCAATGCGCATTGTTCTCACAATATGAAAATCAGTTGTAAGGTTTTCATCTGCTTCACAGTCATTTGCTTTGACAGTATTTGCCATTATAGATCCCAACGATATATATGCAGAAAGAAAACAAAATAGAAATGATTTTTTTTTTTTTTTTTACGACTGCCTGGGATTAAATTGCAAATATGTCAGGCACAAGAACAGAGTAAAACATGTTGTAACACTACACAACACAACTCTACAGGTTGTCATTTACTTTGTCATTCACCTGTTCATTTATTTAAAAAAAAAAAAGCTCAAAAACATTCAGAATCATTCACACATACCAGTCATTCAACACATCATCAGCTTTATCAGCCAGAATAATATTATTATTTGACTTGACACTTTAAATACTGAACTGTACATGATGTAAAAACATTTCAGGTTACACAAACTGATCGGTTCCTCCTCATTTCTGCCAAAACATCCTATGAAAAGCATATTTGAGAGGAGCTGGCAATAGAGTATTTTCACTGTGAAATGTGACAATGTGACATCATGCTGAGGGGAAATGAGCACAAGCATGCTGCAGATTTTTTTTTTCCTTTTTTTTTTTTTCTTTTCTTTTTAACTACCGGCTCTATCCCTGAGCTGTACTGACAAAAATGTCTTTAGGTGGTGAGGATTATGGATTAATCTATAATAACTAGTGAAGGAATAGAGAAAGGGAAAAGCACAGCCTTGAGTCTACTGTACCACCACCAGAAATACTGCCTCATCATCTAATGTGGCCAAATTATATCATTTAGACCGGTATCAACGCGGGAGAATTAATCATCGTTTCTCTGACACTGCCCGTCCCCAGAGTTCATTAAATAAACTCGATCCCCTTTGCTAATTTCTACTAGTTGCGAAGATTTTTCCCCCTTTTTTTTCAGTTCTTTCACCCAAACCCCACCCCATCCATTCCTTGATAATCTGTTTATCCGTAAGTGTCACATTACATTTGCAAAGCAGCTGGGGGGACCACTGCCATCTTGTATGGAGGGGCTTGAGTGTGATTACCCAGCCTCATATTTGGCGTGCACTCAGACTTGTCAAATCCTTTGATCTGAACTGTCTCCATAATCACTTCAAAAAGTCTTCCTGAGAGCGTGAGGGCTTTACAGATGGGCTTCCCACTTTCACAGGGATGCACTTTTATTCTTGGAGTGTGTGTCCGTTTGTGTATTTTCTCTCTTTCTCTGCTTTCTTTCCTTATCTTTTATTCTTTTTCGTCCCGTCTTCCAACAGTAATAACCTCTACGGAGTGGTCACATTACATTTCCGGTCTACAAAAAATGATTTCTGCTGAAGCCTGAATGCCAACACCAAGCCGCGTCACAACACAATACCCCAAAAAGGACGTTCCTTTACAAAACAATAGAACATATATATAAAGTTGATTGAGGGCTTTGGTTTTTGGAGCATTCTGAAGCTAGTACTTGTATGAACCATCATTAAGTTGGCTCTTTGGAGGTAGAAGTGACCATACATGCATTTATGATCTCTGGCATTCATAATAACTATTAAGTCATTGAACTGTACGGAGTATTGTTCCATTATCCAAACCCACATGCTCACTTCTGCACATAATCTATTCCATCAAGGTGACAATGGCAGCATGATGCCCCTTGAAACGTCCAATAAATGTGCACTAGGATTATTTTCTATCACCGGTATGTGTACATCATTTACATACGTTCCTGGGATTTAAAGAAAGTTAGTATTATTATCATTAGTTAATTCAATAGGCCTATAGATCATAGTACGACATTTCCCATTTAGCTAACAGTAGCTAATTTTAGCTAGCAAGGTAAAAGCAGCTAATATTATTTTTGTTTTATTTTATTGGTTTATGTAATAGGGAGCATGCATATTTATGAACATAGTTATATTAAAAAAATACATAAAAATACATCCATGTAAATATGCCAAAATTAGTAAAAAGAATTATTTTTGTTATTCGCAGTCCCTAGGCAGGTGACAGAAAACAGCCAACAATTGATACAACACTCACTCGCTGTTGGAAAAAAAAAATAAATACACGTAATGATGTCAAAACAAACAAATAAACAAAACACAAATAGACTTTGGGGCATTAACTTATTCATTTACCGCTACAGTTACATCCAATTTAACAGAGAGTGTGTATGGGTGATGAAATGTATGTCAGTTCAAAGTGAGGGCACCTTTGGTTTTCTAAGAGCCACTGTTTAAGTGAGTTTTAAAAGTGTTTTTACTTGGGCACTGTTATCAGGTGTAGCAAGCTGTTCCAGAGTTTACCTCCGACTATTGACAGCACATTTGATCCAAAAGTGGTGCATCTGAATGATGTCACACAGTCCACATTTACAGAAGCCTGTGTACTACCTCCACTTTCAAGTCTCCGGAAAAAGCCACGCAGCGGGGGAGGGGCGAGATTATATAGCACTTTATATAAAAAAAACAAGCATACTTAAAAAATTTTAAATTCTCAAAACTTAGATATTTGGAATGGAATGCATTTATTGTCATTGCACAGTATTTCAGAGCAACGAAATTACGTTTGTCCTATCTCTCGATAGGATATATTGAGCCAATGGACTCAATATGTTGTGGCTAATGCTATCTATAGAGATAACAGAAGTTTACCAGTTCACCAAATCCAGGGAAATACCATTAATTCAATCTGGAAAACATTTTATTTTAAATTAAAATATTTTGTAACGCAATATTTTCACACACATGTGGGGGAAAAATGTGTTTTTGGTATGGATTAGGTAGGGACATGTTAGCCAGCTTACCATGCTAATGGTTTCAGCTTGTGTTTCCAGCTCTCCCTGTGAATACTTCAGGTATTTACATTTTACATTTACATGCATTTGGCAGACACTTTTATCCAAAGCGACTTACAGTTATTACAGAGTATTGGTTACAACCTGGAGCAGTGTAGGGTTAGGTGCCTTGCTCAAGGGCACTTCAGCCATTGCCTACTGGTTAGGATAGGATAGGTATAAACTGCTGGTTTGACTCAGTCCAGCGACAGGACTGTGTTTAGTCCAATCCACACAGGACTGTAGTGCTGTAGCTTTGCAGTGTATCACCAGTGTGCCTCTGTGTGACTCAGTGGAGGTCTGGTTTTGTGGTTAGTGTGATGGACTTCATTATCTCAATAGCTGCACATCCCTGCTCTCTCTCTCTTTCTCTCTCTCTCTCCCTCTTGCTCTCTCATTTTCCAGAAAAAAAGCTGTGACTGAAGCAGACAATAACGGGTTTTAAGAACATTTTTAATATCTGCCCCTGTTGTGTCTTTGACCAGGCCTATGAGCCCCCCCCCCCCCTTACTGTATGTATCCCTCCCTCTCTGAAAGTACATGGGTAGATAGAGGTGGAAATGGTGATGGTGGCAGCAGGGAGGTGAGGGGGTGTAAAAGGACTGCACCCCCCCCCCCCTTTTTTTTTTTTCACTCCACACTTCAACAATGGCATTTGCATATTTTTATACTCCCTCTCTCTCTTTTTTTTCCTTCCTTGCTCTCCATCTCTCTCTCTCAAAGAAAACAGCCTGAAGCGTGAATACTCCAGCAGCGGGCGTGCAGAGGAAAACGGAAGCTGGGGAGACGGCGTGTCCGCTTTTGCTGGGGGAGACAGAGTCTGCAAGTACACACAAACACATAGACACAGGCACACACCGTGGCCCTTACCTCCTGAGGTTCTGCATCAGGGGTGTGGGGGTTGGTGGGAGGGTGGGGGGGGATGGGGGGGGTAAGAAGGGGTGTCACAGGAGGACCAAAGTTTGGTGTGTGTCTGTGTGTGTGTCTGTTGTGCCAGAGGACTGTGGCTCTCCTGAAAGAGGAAGAAGACAAAGAAAAACAGAATCAGATGGTTGCGCTGATGAAAACAACAGTCCAACTACATTCGGTAGGTTTTTTTTTTTTTTTTTCCCTCAGAGTGTTGTCCAACACCACTGTGCAGAGGTGGCAAAAGTACACACATGCATATTAAAATATATTCACATTAAAAAGTGGTAAAAGGAGAAGAACAGAGTCTTTATCTTCATAAAAGTGATATTGCAGACACACTAATGCAGATATTCTTCCAAATTCTATCCCCACAATAACACGAAAATGTCTGCAAACCAGCACAACAGTTTATTTTTCTATCTATTTCGAATATGCAATATAAACAAAATAATCTCACATTAGTGGCTTGAAATAAAACAGTTTGAGAAACCATGAAAACTTGATTTGCATATTCGAGAAGTTTTTTTTGTCTGTGCTGGACATGAAACTATGGATACGGTGGATAATACTGGATGTAGCAGATGCAGATGCTTTAATCTATCATGACGGTGAAACAGCAACAAAAAAAGTTACTTTAAGCGTGAGTGTGGGTTGTTGAAGTGTATTTTTTTACACCTGGATCTGATGTTTAAGGTGCGTATTCATTACATATTCATTACAATAATAGACATGCACAAAATTGGGTGTGATGCCATTGTTTTCCAATCTGTACATTTTCCTTGTCCACACCGATGCACACAGACCTGAGTGTTTCAAAAATATATACTTTAGCAAGCGTTTCTGAACAGCTTGGGTTTTTGCAACTTAAAATGCTGTTCATGAGACATCCATATATGGAGAAAAATATCTCTTTGGTGAAATGGCTGCATTAGTCTGAATGAGAATGATTAAGATTTCAAATCAGATCATTAATAGTAACAGTTTTGGGAATGACATCAAATTTTTCTTAAAATCATCATATTTCAAGGAAAAAGTTGGAAATATTACAAAATAAAAGTCATAATACTGTGAGGAATGAAAGCCATATTACATGAATAAAGGCATAATATACATTTACATTTACATTTATGCATTTTGGCAGACGCTTTTATCCAAAGCGACTTACAGTTATTACAGGGTATTGGTTACAACCTAACTAACTAATCTAACGAGAAAGTCAAAAAACAAACTAAATAATCTTTGAATTATTAATTCTAATTATTATTTTTTTAAAATAAAGTTGCTCGAATCTTTAAATTCATAAAGATGCAATCATTTGAGAAAAGTTCCAAGAAATTCAATAATAAATAATAAAATGACATTTCAAGAAAGCAAAGTAAAAAAAAAAAAAAGTACTATTTTAATTAAAACAGTTAGAATATTACAGGATTAAAGTCAATACCATTTGCATAAAAGAAAAATAATCATAGGAGGAAAAAAGTTGTTATATATAAAAAGTTATCATGTTTGTGTTTCTATGTCACATTTTTTCTACATTCAGTCATTTTTGTCCAGTTTTTCTTTGTCCTGTCCTCTTATTTCATCTTCTTTTTCTCCTACACTGATTTCATTGTATTTCATCTTTCACATATTTTTTGTCTTGATATGATTTTCACATGTTCTCTGCATGTTATTATTCCAAACCATTGTCAAGGCAGACAATGATGCAAAATAAAAAGCATGGATAATTTCCCTAAAATGCACCAACACTAAAAGGAATTTAGCAAAGGAAAGTGGTTGAAAGCATATATTTATGTTCAAATTCGGGGAGTAAAAGTAAAAAGCTGCCAAAATAGGTGCAAGAAAACTCCACTTACATACAGCACTTAAGTATTTATTTAGATCCCGCCCCTGCTGCCTGATTGGTCGATTCCCTCCTAACCATGGATGTGACAAACATCTGTGTGATGAGTGTGTTGGGATCTTAAAACCACTCTCTGTGTTCCATCTGCTTGTGCTTACTTCAATAACCAGATAATATAATCCACAATAATTAGACTTTACATGATAAGCAATTTGAGTCCATCTGCACTTTTGCTCTAATAAATCCTCCAAGTACCCACAGCTTCAGAATTTACCCAAGAAATCTGAATTATCTGCTCTTATTCGTTAGAGTCCATTGTTGTTGCCCGTCGCCGTTTGGAATACAGCAAGTTCATGAAAGCTTTTCCACTTGTCGTTCCAAACACACAGCGTCTGGCAGCTCTTTCCTGGGAACACGGTGTGTCTTTAATTTGTTTGGAGTAAAGCAAGAGAAGAAGCTGGCCGGCCGGTGTAAGCAGGCTGATGAAATGTTGGAAAAGAACAAAGAAGCTAAAGTGTCAAGATGTGTGGAAATGTATGGGAGGGAAACAGAGCTAGTGCCGCCTACACTGTTTGATTGACAGGTGATGTGTGCACGGTGTAGCACAGGAGAACAGGAGTGAGATGGAGGGAAATGTGGAGAATTAAGAGGCATCTCAGATAAATACAGATTTTATCAACTCGAATTGATGAGATGTTGCATTTCAAGCTCGGCCGCGATGGCTTCAAGAAAATATGTACGTCTGTGCGTGGGACAGTTGGAGACTCTACTGGAGCGTCTCCAGATGTCCTCTTCTAATTTCCTCTTCTTATTTGTGTTTTTATATATCGGACACAGAGGATTTCAGAGGATTTCAGTGGATTTCTGCTCAGTTTATTATGGACTCCGTGTTTCACAGTTGCAGTCTTGTGCAGTGCAGGGTCATCTTTGTGACATTTCTAAAGGGATATAGGTTGGACTCATAGATGTCAGTCAACCAGGGATTGGTCCTGACTATACACTGTTTATAAAAGATAGACAAAGCATGTGTGATTGAAGTTTTTAATGGTCTGAGTGGCCAGATCACATAAATATTTTGAATTTCCTTTCTCAGTTGCACACATGTAATGAAGCTTGATATGGAATAATATTACATGTCATATTATCAATTTTTTTGTTTTTTTTTAGCCTCATTTATCTCACATTTGGCGAAATAGAATGACAGACAATATTCATGCTCAAAAAAATACAACTGCCAAATTTCACCTGAGGCATGTTTTCTACACTTACGCATTAGTTTATTCATATATTCCACTGCTATTATGGCGCTAAGACTTTGTTAAACCTATTTCAAACACCAAACATATCATCCACATGAGTGAAGGTGTGATTTCACAAGAGTTTTCAACACTTTCACAAATCTGACTTCAAACCCTCAGCATTTGGGCAGAATTATTTATTTTTGCGATGCTCTTTATGCTATAAATTAAGCCTGAGTTTACATGAAACTGAGATGGTCATAAAAAACCTGGATGCAGTGTTATTTGCAAATACCTTAAATAGTTGAAATTAAGAAAATGTGTGAAAATCAAGAAAATCCCATGGAGCTTTGAGTGCAAACGTGGTAGTTTATGTCAGATTGAAGCTGGACTTGTACATTTTGACTGTTGCCGTCCGAGTGCTACTTTTCCACCACTGCTCATCTCCAGAGGTGGACAATCCCAGCTTCACAGAGTAAAAGTCCTGCCATGTATTGGTTCCAACCACTCGCTGAACCAGGCCATTTGGATGAGCACAACTCCTCATCCAGGTAGATGAATAATCAGTGGAATCACATGTGTTAAGTGAACAGGTTGGAACCAATACATGGCAGGACTTTTACTTTATGGAGCTGGGATTGTCCACCTCTGCTCGTCTCTCACCTTGACTCAACATGGCTTCTTAAGACCATGGATCACAGGTAATATCGGACTCTACATCTAGGCTCACCTTCTCCGAGGTTTCATCTGAGCCAAAGTAATATTAAACACGGTTTAGAATCATCCAGATCATAGACTGTTCAATCCTGAATTGTTACTGCATCAGTTTGGAAGTGTATCATTATATTGTCATGTGTTATGCCAAGTTAGGAAATCTGTAATTAGAGCATCACCACATTGGTGTCAGATCTGAGCCAAGCCATGCTGAGTGGACACAAGTCAACATACACCTGCAGTGGAAAGGTTATGTAAGTGTCCATATTTGGACAAGAAGGTGGAGCTTAGTGAAACCACCAAGATAACACCAATTTCCAGAAAATGCTGACCACTAATACTGTCATGTTGAACATTTCCAAGTTATACAAGTTGTTTGCTAAATACAGTGGTACCTCTACTTCCAAAATTAATCCGTTCCGGAAGTAGTTTCGTAAGTAGATAATTTCATTAGTAGAGACGTGTTTTCCATGTAAATGCCCT
>JAQQZY010000013.1:16045782-16062526 GCA_030068375.1 Ostorhinchus rueppellii | reverse complement strand
ATATTTTACCGTAAAGGATTTTCATTACCTGGAAATTTCGTAAGAAGAGTCGTTCGTAAGTAGAGGTACCACTGTATTAACACATACAGTTGTTTTGCATAACAGTAATGTGAAATGTAATATATAAACAGTATTAGTAATTAATGTGGTGGCGAAGTACTTAACACCACCACCTTACAGCTAGAGGTTCTTGTTTCTGGTTCCTCTGGTTTGCATGTATTAATTTGTTACCGTTAATGTTGGTTATGTAAGCTATTTCAAAGGGCAGAAGGATATTGTCATTAAATCTAGTTACTTTGTGCCACAATCCTCTGACAGCGTTAGGGTAACTTTTGACCCATAAATGCAGTGTCAAGGAAAATAATGTTTTATTCAATAAACAGAAGCTACAAAAGAAAGCTAATCAGAGCTAGCTGCCCACATGGTAGGGTTACTCTCAAATGATAAACCAGTGAGTTGTATTTATCAAAACAAAACAAAAGAAAACATACACTTGGAAATCGGGAAATAAGCCATAAGTATCTGAGCAATTTTTTTACACTCGGTAGCAAATATCTACCAACTGTAAATTTCCCCCATGGTGGGATCAATAAAGTCTCATCTCATCTCATCTCGTGCCGCTTCAAGTGACCATTAAAGATACTGTAGCTTTTGGTGAGAAAGTAACAGGATGGAACGTGCAATGGGATGCAATTTTTGACAAAATTAAAATTATCTGCAGAAATGGTTTGAGAATAAAACAGTGGACACTCTCTGGGCCCTCCTTGTGCTATCATGGCACATTTGGTACCACTGACTTCACCACAGCCTTCCAAACACCAACAGTAACGATAATGCCAGATGATCCACCATCATTTTCAAAGTGCTACGTTGGCCAAGAAAAACAAAAACTGAGAGTAATTCCAACTTTAAGATCATAGTGATTCATGTGTACAGTTATTGGCTCCATTGGATGATGTGTGAGAGACATGATATTTAGTAAGGAAATTCTCCAGTTTGTTGGTGTTTCTATTCCCTGTCTGCGAACATGACAAACTGACACTGTTCTGTTTCATGGTGTTTTAGTGCAGTGGTATTGGATATTGTTGTGCGTTCAACAGTTGCTGTATTGGCATTATTGATTGACATGGTGATACGGCAGCAGATGCGATGCATATGCATGAGTGTGACTTGGGCGGTCAATGTTCTTGTGCTTTTTATGCTGAGTTTTTTCAGATTGTTGACACTGTGCAAGGTTTGACTTTGGACTTATGCAATGTTTCTCCTCCTCTGAATGTTGAAGTTTAAAAAAAATAGTGTTTCATCTGATCTTTTCGGTCTTCGCAACTTTTCAGCACACAGTGGCGCCCTTGATTGTTCTGGATAAATATGCAATCCGGACAGAGATGTTTCCAAAGAGAGAAGCGGTTTTTGAACAAAATGTAATCTTTGGTGTTGGAAAAACAATACAAATCCATATATTTACCTGCTTTGTCGGATGTGTGGAAAACTATAGGAATCCCTGACTTTCTTTTGTATTTGTTTCTAGGTTAATAAATTCAATCAGATCAGGTTCCATTTGTACATGGAGTCTTTTTCACATCCACAATTGCATGCTGCCTTTAAGTGCCGCTGCAAAACTGGGACACCCTGGCTCTCATTGGATTCATGTGCAATTTCAGAGTATGAAAGTCGTCTTTGAGATTTAAACAGGCATTTTACACATCTAGATATGGATGACAGCTTTGATTTTGACTGCTCTCGGTGCAGTTTTATCTGCTGTAAGACTCTCAGACACACATTCAGATTACTGCAAACACAGCGCTCTTATGTAACGCCGTCGTTCCAGCTGCAGGAAGATGCACAGGTCGGATGAATGCAGGAGTTCCTGTAGCAGATCCTTACGTTGCATTTGAGACATGTGTTACTCATTGTTGGGAGGATTTGTGTTCTGTTGACCGCTAATCCGAAAAGGTCTACGACAGACTGAGCAGTACGACTGAATTTCAAGCACACACGCTTACTCACACAGTCGCCAACTGCAGGCGTAACCGCTGAGAATTGGCCATGCTTTGCTAAGCTTTCGTCTCACACCTACAATATGAAGGTTACAGTCTGAGAATAACAAGACGTGCCTTCGCTCTGTGCAGAGGAGTGAACGCCGCTCTGCATGTAATTTCATTTTACATGACATCCCGCATTATCTCAAGTTCAGTCATACAAAGGAGACGTCCCTGTGGAAGACCTTGATTCGGAGGGTGTCAGAGCAGAGTATGAGCCTCCAGACTTCTCTCCAGATTTGAAAATGAAGACATCCACATGAGCAGGAGCGTTTGTAATACATTATTCTGGGGCAATATACAGTATATTAATACCAGCATGTGTGGAGCCATATGTCGTAGAACAAAAAATGTGTTTTGTCCCAAAGTGACGACACATGGTGTGTTGAATGTGACACTACCTTTCAGGCAGTGTGAAAAAATATTCACATTTTGAATGTGAAAATTATTTTTTATCAAGATAGAAACTCTTCAGATCATCACAATGACAGATATAGACCTCATAACAGTAATCAGGGCTTTAGTAACCAATTTAATGGATGGCGTTTGTGACATTGAATATATCAATAGAGCCATTTTTGAATGAATGTAGCTAAGGTTGTGTTTGAGCCACATGCTAACTTCTGAAACCAGTAGATTTTCTATTTTCTATAAAGTCCAGTGTGTGCAAAATAGAACTACACTTACAATATTGGAGCATTAACTTTAATATTTCACTAAGGGTCAGGTTCCAAGAAAAGGTTGTATGCTAAAGGTTTATAACATTTTTTCAGAAACAAACCCAGTTATGTATGTTCACATTCACTTTTATTCAGCAAATCACAAGTAACTCATTTTATCATTGGGTTAAAGTTACATTTGAGCTATCTTTATATCAATGGAAGGAGGGAGAGGGTTAAATATATAAGACATCTGTACACTGTAGTTTATTTCAACAGGGTTCAGTTATACTCATTTCTATAGCTGTTTGTTTAGGGTTAGCTCCATGAAACAGGTGGGAGTTCAAAGATACATGTTCCTGCCTTTCCAATATCAGCTAAAATCACTGTGCTGTTGAGTTTTGGAGAAAAAAACGTGCTTAGATGTTAGATGTTTATCCATCAGATCTATGAAAGCTCATGTCAGGGCTAAGTTTGAACTTTCTAGTTTGGTTGTAATTTAGCCAAATGGAAAACAAGGAAACTATAAGATGGTTTGATCCATAGGTTTTGAGCTAAACCCTAAGCAAATGCGCCAAAATCTTTCACACAGCCAAAACACAACCTGCCCTTTAGTTTTTCTTAAAAGTTTCATCAAAACAGGCCTAGATTTTTACATACACTCACTCATCAGCAACTCACGTCAACATTAGTTACAGTTGAGCTGTGGTTGTAGTTTAGGTTCTTTTTCAACCACATGGATTTCAAATGAAGCCCATTACATACATTAAACATCATTATAAATACTCCAAGTGAAAGATCGTGGAATTTTTTTGAGGGTTTTATGAAAAGGGCGTGCATTGAGAAGTTGACATATCCTGCTTTCCTGATCACAGCTAAAAACAAAGCCTGCTGTTCATTTTTTTTTCTTTTCTTTTTTTTTTTTTGTTGAGAATTCTTTCAAAACTAAGCCTGCATGTTCACATACACTTCCTGTCATGATGACCTGATAGTACACAACCCAAAAACCCAAAGCTGGGAGGGATATTTGACTTGACAGTACATACTGAGGCAATTTTCCAACATGGTGCAACAACAAAGTTCCATTGTCCACGATTGTCTTTTTGTTTAATTCTCCTCTCATCATTTATACGAGTTAAAGGCTCTCCTTCAAAGTAAAACAACAAAAGCAGAGGAAAGACCCTGTCCCCCTTCAGTCTGGTGATATACAGCATGTCCTCGCCCAGCTTACAGTCCTGTTGGCGAGTAATGTGTGGTGGGTGTGAGCTCAGGGGGTCGGTGGCCAGAGCACAACCCCCCCCTCAAAGCTGCTTTTGTGATGCTTCTGGCTCGAACACTCAGGCCTGGGTGAAGGAGGAGGGAGAGGACGGGTGAAGGGGTGAGCAGAGACAGTGTGTGCGGCCAGGGACAACCACTCTGGAGGCTTTGCTGTTGTCAAGAATCACATATAATAGTGTTTTTGCTGAAGACAATAAAAACTCAGCATCGAGTATTAATTAAAATCTCCAAGTCCAAGATGTTTTTAAAAATGGTTCAACTGACATCTTCTGATCTCCGTCAGTCCAACAATTGGATCTCTACACATGCAGATATTGTTCATTTCTAAAGTTTATCTGCTGGACCCGAGTTGTTTCCTGCTCTCCAAACAGTCCACGTTACTAGATCCCTGTTGTTTTGTAGTTTTTTTCCAGTAGAAAATGTATTTTATGTCAGCATCATCTCCAACCTACCTACTTAGCTTCCATTAAGTATTAGAATAGAATAATACACTCCCAAGTGACAGTTTGGAACGTTATGTAAGTGATAAATAAGAATAATAATAAAAGTTAATATGTTTTTGTACAAAAAAAAGTGCAAAATATTGTAAAAAAAAAATAAATAAAATTAATTAATTAAATCAGCTGATAAAATCCTTTGAATCTAAACATGCCAATACTGTTGAGATTTAAGGATTATCTGCTGGATGCTAGATGTTTTCTGCTTCACTAAAAGTCCATATCACGAGATCACTTTTTTTTTTTTTTTACTTTTACGGTAAATACAGGTTAAAAAAAGATGTTGATTAGAAAAGACATTCCATGTAAACGTCAGCTCTGACCTGCTCAAACCATTGACTTCTTTTCATTTATGTACTAGAATCAACTAACACACACTAACACATTTGAGTGACAGCATGATGTAAGTGAGAAATTTGAATAAGAACTGACTTTGATATGTTTCTACATTTTCATTCTCAGATAAAAAAAACAACAACTTAGATTCAAATAACGGAAATACTGTTACTGTTTATATGCGAGAATCAAATAACATACCCAAGTTGCTGTATGTTGTAAATGATAATAAAATTTGAGTGAATATATTTATTTTACAAATAAGGTTCTTAAAAGGGCTTTTACCCATGCATTAAATCCACATTAAAAATCATGTTTCTAATGCCGTTTAATGTAAGGCAATGCTTCAAGTGTGATGCTGTAAACCATAAAAGACAACATTGTAAACCAACACTTGTCTTCGAGAGTACGATGTTAAGTTTGCAGCTAATAAAACTTGGATCACCACTGAAAAACGATTAAATCTTACAAAAAGTCATGACAAAACTAAAACTAGTGACTTTGCAAGATTTCCTTCAAGCACACTTGCTTAAAGTAGCAGATGTCCTGTCTCAGTATGTAGATGATGCGAGATGTTGAAGATATGAATAAGGTTCTTTCATTGGCATTGACCATGTTTTGAGGAAAAATGACTCTTGTCACCCCTGGGAAAATATACTGTTGGCCAGTAAGTTTGTGTACTCTATACAATAACTAAAATGTCCAATTACTGAACAGGATTGAATCTAATTTATCATAGCAACAAGCATGATTGGCTGCAAGGAAGTCATGTGATCTGAGATGTGTAAATACAGGATTTCATTTCAGATTTGTTTTACTATGCAGATCATGTAAGGGAACCTGTCACAAAGCGATCTAATTGTCATGAATGTGGTATTACTGAAAGTACATCGTACAGAGGGTGTAATTTTCATGCAAATACGATACTTTTTTCTACATCTACATGACAATTTCTTCAAACACTGAAAAGCTACAAAAACTTACAGAAGAAAAGACTGAAAGAAAATAATAATGACCCTCATTATTATAAGGGGTTTTTTTTTGTACTCCATGCGGAAATAAAATAGATTTTGGCAGAGTTTGGAGTCTGACAGGCTAGTTTAGTTTTAGTCTAAACCGGGGAAACACTAGCAGCATTTGTTTGAGGTTGAGTGTAGGTACATGTGCACCAAAGCTGAAGATAAAACCAACCATGGGGCGCTTTAGCAGAAATAAACAAAACATCGCATTTATTAAGAAGTCTAGTAGTGAATCTGCAGTGTAGAAATCCTGCAATGAAAGGGAAAGTCTTGAATTCAGAATAAGAAGCAAGTACTGTTTGCAAAATGTGGGCTAGTTTGTGTTTTAGTTTTAAAAAACATTGTATTATTCTGTTGTTTAATGCTGACAAATAAATATAAATTTACAAATTGGGGCTAAAGAATGCTGTATCATATAGTAATAGTGGAGTAAAACCTTTAATTGTATAGAATTGACACGTATAGAGGATATAGTAATTAACCCCTAAGACTCTGTATTATAAATGTGTGTTTTTTTGTTTTTTGTCTGCTTATAATCACCTTTTTAGGCCCTTCATATAACCTGATAACCTATATGTTACATGTCAAAATGTGCAGAACATTCTCGGCTATCCAGAGAATAAAAACTCGTCTATATTGGAACAAAGTGATGAAAATGTTGGGCCCTGAAGCTGAAAAATTAGAATTAGATTTTTGAAAAAAGTGAAATCACTAGTGAAAACACACCTTTACTGTGTATAAATGTAAATTTAGAGATTGCAGATTGATTTATTAGTCGTGTAACAGATGAAGAATGGCCAAAGAAATAGATAAACAATGCCTTAAATGAAAATAGTTGAGTGAGGTACTTTTTTGTTGTTTTTCATAGAAAGCACTTAACCAGTGAGGGCAGAGAAGGGGGGACACGCTGCCTTCAGGGACCAACCAGAAGCTCTGTAAATTGCAAAACTCACCACAGGTAAAACAGAGTATTCTACACAAAACAATGTTGTGAATTGAAACATAAATTATTTCTATGCATGTTTTTTGGTGGAGATATTTCTAAGAGCCACGAAACTAAAGTAAAGTCAGAATTGTACTTGAGTAAACATTAAACTGTTAAATCTAAAATATAAGATGAAATGATCTTATACTTACATACTTATCTGACCTCACACATACATGTGAGTCAGAACAGAAAGACAACAGAGCAAATGTTGTCCAGGGATTATGGCTGACAAAGGCTGCGTTGCATCACCCAAATGCTCCCTGATATAGCTACATGTTTGTAGTTTCGAGCCTGTCCAATCTGTGTGTAAAAGCTGCAGGCCCCGGGAGGCGAACGGGGAGAGTCATCTGGCAGAAGATGTATGTAAACCCATTTCCAAACAAATGGGCCTGACTGCACTGCAACGGGGAGAGGTGCCATAAGCGTCCGGCGTGCATAATGCCCGCATGAATCAAGACTTCCCGGCTGCCGAACGTGACCACACAAGCTCGCGTATGAATAGCACGTGTCACCGGCGGCGGCTTATCATCAACAACAGTCGGCGACCCCAGCAGCAACGCCCCATTCGGAAGTTAACAGTCACTGATCATTATTATGGACGTCTGGAAGCTGGAGTTAGCCAGTCAAACATGTTTATGTGGTGTGTGTGATGGAGGCACAGAACAGCTCATACAAAAAAGCGCCCTGAAGCCTTGTAAAAGGAAAAGGTGTCCACCTGAGCCACGGACCTCCACTCATTTATATACACTATTATGGTCGATGAATAGGATCCTGACTGGCCATTCACTCAAACAGAGCAAATGTTTACTGCAAACAGGCTACATTCAGTTTTTGTAAATATTGCTCGATGTTATCTTCTGTCAGTCATGCAGTTTATGCGCAGATTCATTCAGAATGTCTGTGCTGTTTAGCAGTTACAACCTGTAACATTTAAAGATAGAAAGTGTGACATTTAAAGGCAACATTTATAGTTATAGCTTGTAACATTCACTGGTATAACTTGTAACTTTTAGAGGTATAACTTCCAGCCTTTAAAGGTATGATTTGTAACATTTATAGCTATGTATTGTAGCATTTAAAGGTACAGCATGTAACATTTAAAGATACAACGTGGAACCTCAACAGCAATGTTCAAATTCAGAGAAATATATAATTTTATTTTGTGTAATATTCCATTTTATTTGGTCATTTGTCAGTGGCAGCCTTTAGTTGGCACACTTTTAATTATTTAATTAGAATATATTAATTAGATACATCATACCACTAAAATTGATAGGAATAAATCCTGAATACATCACCTCATCTGTAAATAATAGATCTAACGAGATGTTCATTAGCAGTTGTGGTAAAAATGGCAGCTCCCATGATCCCAGGATAATTTGCAATAAATGCACTACAGTTCATTCTATTATGACAGTGTGTTTAAGAGTCTGTCAGTAATTGGGATTCTCAATGTATGAGAATGAATAAAGGCTGAATGAATGGATAACAGAAAATAAAATAAAATAAAATAAAAATTCTATTATTTTTAGCCAGTGAATTGAAGCCAGTGGTTGCTCCAAACAGTGCAACTAAAATATCTTGGGGGGTGGGGACAAATTTATTTTAATAGAAAGTGTAATTGAGTCATTCGTTTGCAAGATAGACATCAGCTAACATTAGCTAGTGAGCTAAAAGCAGCTAACATATATTAGCAAGCTAACAACAGATAAATACAGTTAGCTAGTTTTGTCAGAGGGACACATTACATAAAGTTTAAGTACATATTCAGCACGTGTGTGAAAACATTTACGAGTAGAACCCAAATGTCTCCATTTTTATAACATATATTTCATTAACAAGGAAAATTGCACTAATCTCATTCCATTAGCACTGTATATTAGACATTCTTATATGTTTTTGTTTTGTTTTTTTTAATGCAAAAAAACAATATGAATCAGGGGATGTACTGAATGTGAATAATGGGCCATTACTTATAGTTAATTTTACAACTTGGCTGATAGCTGATATTGAAATACATATTGTTTATTCCTTCTTTTGTAATGGGAAAACACTGAAATTTCATTGAGGAGTAAAACATTAGGCCACCTCAACTGTACCCCAGCTACTCATTTTGTCTTTGAATGACCACAAATACAATTATATCAATCTATGAAACAATCTTTAGATTAAAATAACATTGGGAACATGACATCTCATATATTGGCAGATATTATCCCAGATAGGCCTGTATTTCTGTGCATCCACATTTGAATCATCTGTTTGACTACTATCAAAGCCAGAGACAACATTCTGGTGTGGATGGGGTAGTGACAGCCACCAAAAGCAAAGAGTGTCTCTGATAATTGGCTTGCACTGTGTCGCATTTGTTATTTTGTGTTTGCAGATGGACACCGTCTCCTTGGTGCTGAATCTGGAGCTCAGAGCTTCCCATGGTCCATTCAGTCCAACCTGAAACGGTCCCATTAGAGCTGGAGATTTTCTGCTCATTTGCTAAGCATCATGGATCATCAGACGGCCACCAGGTACATGATGTTGGTTTAAAGCATTTGCGTCAAACCTGTACCTTCCAAAACATCCAAACCAAATATGCAGCTTTCTACTCTACAAGTGTCATAATCCAGTATTTGTGCCTCCTCCCCTTAAGGCCTGGCTCAAAGTCACTCCAACCCCAGCTCCCCTCTATATTCCTTCAGCATACCGTATGTGTAGGCATGTGTCTACAAACATACAACTGTGTTTGCATGAATTTAGGAGCATGTGTGCGCGTATATGTGGGAGGCAAAGCGCTGCGACAAGCCCATCATTTATCCCTGATTGGGACCGAGGCAGGAACGTTGATTTTTGTGCTACAATGTGGCACCCATAATGACCGAGGAACGGCATTTCCTCCCTATTTTCCTCATGAATATCAAAGACGGAGGCCGTGCCACTGCTGCTGCCGCCACAACAACAGCACATAAGGAAAAATTACAGCCCTATTATTTTATTTGCATTACCTGTAATAGGCCACATATTGGGTTGCTGTATTTATTGCCTTATCAGCAGCGGCTTGGCTGTAAACATTTGCTGATTTATTAACCATCCAGGCTTTGCCCAAACATCAGACATAATTACTTAGCAAATAGCGGAAAGACAGTATCGGGGATTTTTTTTGTTGTTGTTTTTACTACTCGGTGGGCTTTGCAATGGATTGACCAGACTTAGCAGAGAGAAAGCAGCGGCTTTGGTGTTAGAGGTTGATGCGTCTATCACAGATGGTGGGATCTGAGACTCTAGTTTTTCCTGCTTCGGACCCAGACATGCCTTCAGCCTCGACAGGGAATCAGCCTGTTATTTGTACAGCTCTATATCCACAGTCACTCCTATCGGGGATGTGGTTAGTGTTGTTTTTTCCCTCTACCTGAGCGCCCGCTTCCATCCAATTATGTTGTTTGTCTTCTCTAAGGCCTCAATACCTTTAGCTCCGCACCCCCCCCCTCCCCCACCCCCACCCTCGGCTCTTCCACACACTGTTCCACAAAGTTAGATAGAACTAGATCCATTAAGTTGGCGAAATGAGCAAAAAAGAGCGCAAGAGAGGGTTACCCTAGGTGCGCCCGTTCTTCTGTTATCCAATTTTACTGGGATTTGGAGTGATTTGCGCCTGGCTCCCCAAGGGAAATAAATACTTTGATTAATGTAATCCTGGGCAGGGAGGTGCCACAAACCCCCCCACTCCTCGATCCTCAGGGAACGCCACTGTTTAACAAACAAAAACAAAAAGCAGGGACTATGAAGAGACATGCACAGTGACTATACAAACCAGGCTGCAGAAGAAGAAACAGACCTCTATACATTTGATTTCCCATGGATTTAGTTTATTTATTAATTACTCTGCGTAATGGCACAATATCATTCTTAATTAGCATGTGTAATACAGTCTAATAGAATAGAAAATGTGTGCCCAGCTACTTATTTGCATTCACGTAACACTGTGGTTTGTTTTGATGCTGCTGCTGTTGTTGGAGGTGGGGGTGTACAGGCATGTCGTCCATGCAGATGTGTTGCAATGAAACACCTTCGCACTAGAATTCAGATTTATAACTCAGATCCTTCATTTATGAGGAATCAGTGTTGTAACCTGGCCTTGAAGGTCAGGGTTAGGGTTAGGTTTGCGAACTGACAAAAACCAAAGCTTTAATTCTTCTTGTATTGGGGATTAGTAGGACCTGGTATGTGTAAAACCCAAACATAAAGGAAAATGAATGGGAATAATAGGTTTATTTTACTGTATAACACTAGTGTGTAACAGTTTACGATCAAAAACGGCTAAACACGTTGGTACAGGTTTTGATTTGGTCATACATGTTCCTTGCTCTCCACTCTGAATTCTAAGATGACCCATTTTGAAGCCAATAAACTGTTGTAATGAAAGTTTGGAGAAGGAAAAAGAGGAATAATCAACCCCTGAAAAAAAATCCCTAAACAGTAAATGAATAAAATCTTTGGCTTTTCTTACTGGAATGAACATCTAAGTCACGGCAATAAATACCTAAATACTGTAAATGAATAAATGTAGGATCATTGAATATCAGTGTCATTTATTAATAAATCTGGCAATAAATATTAAACTAATCAGAAAAAACAAAATGACTGTCAGAGCCAAGTCCTCTACCATAGATCGAGGTCTGTTTTGGCTATCATCTTATGAGTCTTATGATCCAGTCCTCAAACATCTGAATTAATAGCGTCCTACCTTATCACCAGTGATAAAAGTTGTCAGAATGTGCACATTATATCAAACTACAACTGTTACTAAGTATGAATATCCAATTATCAAGCACAACAGGAAAGGCTTCTGTATAATAACCTGTTTTTTCTCAGGTTTAACTGTCTCCATCTTGGTTTTTATAAAGATTAGAGATTAGATTAGCCACTAGAAGATACAAAATAGTGTCCACTAATGAGGTCAAGTGGTCTAAGTGAAGTAGATTGAAGCATAATGATCAGAAACCCGGATGCAGGATCTCAGGAGGTGAATCCAACATTTATTGAGTCAGTTAGAGGTTGATGTGCAGTCGAAATCAACAAAATCACAAGCGAAGGATGAGGATGAAGAGAAAGAGATGGGATTGACTCCCACCAGAACAGGATTATGAGGAATCTTGAGTGATGCAGAAGTTCAGGGAATTCTGATCTGACTGTTTACACTGTTAAAAATATCTGATTTGCCTTATATGGGACGTTACAGTCAGATAGCAGACAGAAAATGGACTAAAAACAACTCAGATCTGCTCTTTTCTTTACAGTGTGAGCAGCAGAAATCAGACTTTGAGCCACTTCCATGTGTGATCCTGATTTAGATACAGATCTGATTTTTCCCAATGAAACCTCAGTCCAGACCATGAATGCAATAACATTCACATCAGGATTCCACTAGTCCACATCTGTACTGGTCTGCAGCTATTTCACCACAAACATGAAACAAAACATGTCTCTTTCACCTCATCCTCTTCATTTTCTCATAAATTTGGCACCCACCACCTCTCGACTTCATTTTACCTAAACCATAAATACTAATTTCAGTGCTCCATATGCTGCATTTGATATCTTTGCATTGGTCATAAAGTCCATAGATGTGATGAAACACAAATTCCATGCAAATGTCTCAAAGTTGAACTGAATTTCACAAAATTTGCAAAAGAAAATGCAAATTTCTGAAGTGCATTTCCTTCCAGGGCTGTTGAATGAATATTTAATGTTTCAGTATGTGAAACACAAGCTGAACTGTGGATTGAGGAGCTTTTTCTTTTTTTTTTTTTCTGCCTAAACTGAACTTACTGTTGGTCTGGATCATATAACTGTTTCAGATTCTTTCACAGTTTGTCAAAGCCTTTGTCTAACATTTGCCTCCCATTTGGCTTCATTTAGTTGCTGTTTTTATCTAATACATCATACTTTTTTCTTTGTTTCCTGTATTAAATCAAGGATTGTTGTCATCTCTATGCATAAATAAATACTCATGTCTATTTCCATTCAACTTACCCACATTTACACCAACTTTTCAACCTCTTACAAGTGTAAAAACTTTTTTTTTTTGCAACACACCTTGATGGAAATGCACCTAATGTGCAAAGACAAATTCAGGAAAACCTTGAAATATCCTAACAAACGTTCACACTGTGGTCTGGAGAGGAGAGTTTTACATTCACTGAATTAATACAAGAAACAAACAAATGAAAAGCTGCAGAAAATAACTGGAACACATTCTGAAAATCAGCTGCAAAAGACTGAAAAAACTCTTTATGATCCAGACTCGTGGTTCAGTTCAGGACCACTTTCAGCTTCTTAGATCCATCAACATTACCTTAAATACTACATCGTTTTAATAACCAACCGATCATCCATAGGCGTGGATGGAAACGTGTGGGAACTGATTTTTATTTTGCAAATTTTCCTGAAAATTCGGATGGAAACTGACTAGTGTGAACATCATCCAACTGAATCTGAGATCTGATTCATGCATAAATGGAAACAAAAGCGGATTAGAGCTGCTATGAGGTGAACGGACAGTGGATGAGGATGTGCTGAGTGTTGGGGGTTGACAGACCACGCCCCCTCCTCCTCCTCTTCATCCTGGTCTCCATCCTTTCACAGATATCTGCTTTAGAACATGCATGTAAATCACTCCCATGCACAATTACATCATGCAGCGTTTAACCCCTACTGCCAAACACATCCACGCCATGTCATTCACTTTTTCACTATTGCAGCAAATTGACTAAATAACTTTTCAGCTCCGTGCTATTTAATGCATCTCATCAGCCTCTTTAACCCTTAAAGATCCATAACTTTTTCATAATTTAATGACATTTAGTATCATATTATCATCCACATTTGGTATTTCTCTGTAAAAATCTGGTATTTTTGTCGATTTAACTGAATGATCTTCATTAAAATTCAGGGTAAATTCAGGAGTTATTGAATCAAATCAGAAAAAAATAAGGAAATTTGACTTTTTTAACAAAACGTGTCATTAAAAACAAGTGCCTCCAACCACTGTCATTTGTCAAACTTAATGTATAGTTTACCTGATGTCCTTTTAAAGCTGACTAACTCCATTTTACCTCAGTTATTTACATATATTAATAGGATAGTGGATCAACAGTTATGAAACAGTTTAGATGCTGCGTTTCTTATGTATTTTTGAAGCTAAATTCTGACTTCCTTATTGATCCCAACTGAAAATCAATGACTGTGACGCGTGTGATGAGTCACGTGATGCTGACACTAACGCAGCCCAATTACCAGACACCCAGAGAAAAAAGGAGAGGTGTATATGACTCCACGTTGGCCTTTTGTTAATAGAATATTAATAATGGAGGGGGAAAAAAGAAAATCCCATTCATGTCTGGAAATGAAGGCATGTTTAACGCTCACAGTGATATTCAGTGTGGCCCATTTAATTAACGGTATAGTAGCTGCATTATCATTTAAGTGCTTCGAGTTGGATTCGGCTTTAAATCAACGTTTTTTCTGTCTTTTTCTTTTTTTTCCCCTCCATCATGACACAGTGAACGTATGTCGTTTCGGATTAGTGGCCGGACCAAAAAGAAGGAGGAGGAAGGAAGGAGGGAGGGGGAGGAGGTGTAAGAGATGGTGAGGAGGGAAAATAAATTATGTGAGCCCATAGGCACCTTAAGTAGGCCATAATTAAAACGGCACGGAATTGAATCTGAATATTGTAACCAGTAGAAGCTCACCTTAAAACTGGGATTTACCCTCCTCTTTTTTTTTTCAGTGTATGAATCTGCAAGGAAGGAGTCGTAAATTTGGAGGTGAGAGCATCAGATTGGATTTTTGTGTGAATTCTTCTGTTGGGGATGATGAAGCCCAGCCTTTCATCATCATCGTCACCACCACGCCTGTTTATGGTTATTATTTTAATTTTTACGCAAGAAATAAAAAAGAAGCAGGCCTTTTTTTTTTTAATGGTATGTTTACTTTATTTTGGACTAATTTGTCATCCCTCTAAAATATGCAACTCCACTAACTAATGAATTAGACCAATCTGTTTGTCAAGTCATAAATAAACGCGCCTCCTGCTTCCAATAACCGTCACTGTTGCACCATGACAGAATGGGTGCAGAATGCAGAGTAATAACACACTACTACTCCTGCTTGTGCTGTTTTGATGCCTTCTTCTTCTGCTTCTGCTTCTGCTGCTTGGAGTACGAGTTCCAATGATGATGATGATGATGAGAAATAACACTAGATACCAGTGCGCAATAGAAATTGCCACGCACTAATTCCCGGGATGATTCATGATCCCAGCGCCCCCTCCCCCTCCCCAACAGCCCCTCTTGTTTTGTTAATAATTCTTAAAGTCAGCCCCAGCGAGTCATATGTTTCCACAAAGACCTGCTGGCTCAGACTTATGGCTTATAGGCTACCGCAGATGGCGATCCGCTTCAGAAAAGGCAGCGCGCGGGGCCCTGTCTCATCACACTGCTGTTTGCATATGCGCTGTCACTGTTCAACAGGCCTGAGCTGATCAATAGAAGCATCTCAGGAAAGAAAAAAAAACTAAGTCCATACTGTGGGGAGAGTCTGGGATAATATCAACAGTCATCACATTGGTCGTTTTTATGAATTACGCATCCTCAGCGGTGATATTTAATGTTTAACACTGAATGAAGTGCCACGTGTGTCAAATCCAACCATAAAAAAACAACAATAGTGAAGCTGTAACTGTACTGCAAAAAAAAAAACCACCCAACTCTAAGACTTTTACACTATTTTTTGTCGCTTTGGGAAAGTTTAAAATGCAATAAAATGACGGAAGTTGTCACGTTTTAAGAAAAAAATGCACGTGTTAAAGAGTGGGAAAATGTCTTTAAAATATAATCAGTTTAAAAACACTAAGATCTGTTTTGGATGTGGAAGGAAATATTGGATAAAATGACATGAAATCAGGAAACTGACAGCAATATATGTGTCTTTTTTTTGCAGTGTAACCTTTACATATTTGCAGCGCTTGCATTACGAGTGAGCGCGACACCTGGCGGCAGTTGTGTGTTTTTATTATTCATGTATGATGAGGCCAACAATGACTTTGAAAAATCTCTTTCACCTCCACTCTGAAGCAGCAGCAGCAGGAGGAGGAGGAGGAGGAGGCAGCAGTGTGAGTTCATACATGCGAAAAGTCCATAAAATAAAGCCAGTTTGGCGCAGGCAAAGTCGTGCCTGGCGTTACTTTACGCACATTACGCACCAAAACCAGGAACAGTTTGGCTTTGGCAGGGAGGTGACAAGTTAAATATGAAGTATTGGTTTCAGTGCGGAAAAGGAACTCCGGCCACAGACAGGAAACCTATTTAAAAGCAGCAAAAAGCGGAATATGAGCTTCAGGTTGCATGGAAATCCGTTACTGTAACGCGTTACGTACCGGCGCTGGCCCGGGCCACACCAGAGCACCTCTTTTCATCTCGACTCCAGTGCACAAACATACAGCTTAATGCGACTAGTGTTCCCCCCCTTTATTGGGCTCACCATGGCTACCATGTGCGGGGCTCAGAAATGCAACTGCCCGTCAATGACGGAAAAGGAGTGTTAACCCGTGAGAAAAAAAACATAACCCTCACTTTTAGGACAGAAAAAAACTGTTCCAGCGAATATTTTAAACATTAACTAAATAAGTGTCTCCCTTTGGAAAACACATCATTCCTCTTTCCTCGAATGTGGGTTTTTTTTTTTTTTTTTAGTTTTTTGGAAGGTCTCCAGAAGTAAAATAAATAAATAAATAGAAATAAGGAATAAAGCAGCAGACCATTACGATCACAGTGTTGTTTACAAGTATTTACCAGCTTTGTGTGTGTGTGTGTGTGTGTGTGTGCAGTTTGCGCTCGACAGGCTGCTTGCTGCACATAAACTTTAAACAAACTTT
>JAQQZY010000013.1:16006526-16024486 GCA_030068375.1 Ostorhinchus rueppellii | reverse complement strand
AAAGAAAACCACTCTAATTTGTCATGTGTTGTCATATTTTGATCTATTTTTATGACAAGTACTTTTTGTTGGGTATAATAAATCGGGTAAAAATCACCCGGCGATAGTGATGGTGTTACTTTTTACAGCAAAAGTGTTCAAGGGTTAATAACGCAAAATACTGAGCATAATATAACTACAATAAATGGGTTTTTTTTTTTCTTCTGTTCAGACAAGGTAGAGTTTTGAGATGTTACCTGCTTCCTTGACACCGTCATGTCCAAAACTTTGTTTGTGTAAGGTGAAAGATGTTCATTTTGTCAGTGTCAAGGAAGCAGGTAACATCTCAAAACTGTACCTTGTCTGAACAGAAGAATATTACAGTAACAGAAGACAAAATGAACATTTTTCGCCTTACACAAAAATGTTTTGGAAGCAGGTAACATACAATAAATGGTGATCAATCACTTAAGAAAAAGGAAAAATAATTCGGGAACTGCCACAAAAATAGCACTGGGTCCTTTTGGGTTTAAGACGACACAGGTGCAGGTGCAACCACATGTAAATCCCATGTGCACCTCATGCAGTGTGACACAGACAAACCTTATACACTGCACATGACTGCAAACACCCAAATCATGTCAAACATTAACATTTAGGATAAGAGACGTTAACACACACGTCTTCAGACTCGTACAGTGCTTAGACACATCCATCCACACGTTTGCGCCACACTGATTGTTTGCAGAGACTGCATGGGTGCGTGGATTAAGCCGCCGGTGCAGTGGTTGAGCGCGAGTTGGCAGATAAAATGAGTGTAAGTGTGCAGCAGGACTGTGGAGAACAGACCGAGAGTGAGGTGAAGGGAGAGAAAGCACGCTCAGGCCGTCTCACCCTGTATCTCATTAACCAGAGCCGAGGGGGGATTGGAAAAGCAGCATCAGCCACGTTCGGCTCCGAGGGGGCTCGGAGTGTAACCATTTCTAGGCCGTGGATTTAATAGATTACTAATGATCGGCCACAGGTATTTCCAAGTTAGACATTAGCGACGCATGCCCGAAATGAGATCATTTGCTAATCCGTACATTCTCACCTCTGCTGAGTCTGGAAACCTGCTTATATGTGAATAAAAGCAGGGTATACATGTTTGGATTTAAAGCAGGAGGGTTGTGACCGCGTGAGGAAGGAAGGGTTTATGGGTAATCTCTCGCTGCTATCTTGGTGTGGTGAGGTGTTGTAAGCACAGAAGGGGAAGGTGTGGGGATATGCAGAGCGCTCACGGTTCCTCTGTATCCAATATGACCAATCCTCTTAGCAAGACAGAGTTGAGCCGTGCCCTCCTTCCAAAAGTCTCGTTTTCATTCAGGCTATTATGTCGATGTTTAATGCCTAAAGAGAGGAGAGAGGTATCAAAAAATAATATGACAGAGATGTACAACTTGTTTGCAGCTAATGCCAGCGTGTTGAACTGTCACTTTGAAACCCGGTGGCATCTCTGCAATTTTCTCCTCTGCTAAATAAAAGCGTTGTAGTCGGGGTGGGCGATACTTTTACCCTTAATGTTGGAGCTTGTTCTATGCGGAAAGTAGTAAATAACTGTATCAAGAACACCGAGTCTGTCTGACAGGCACACATTCATTTTAAAGTGTGTGTGTTTTACATAGTACAGTGTCTTCGTCTGTAACATTAATGTTGCGGGGCTTTCAAGTGTATAATTATTCTTGAGAACTGTCGCTAAAAGTGTTCATTGAGTTCACTTTGAAAGTTCGCTCTGCATTTTATTGAGGTTTTCACGACTCAATCACAACCAATACAGACAGTTCTTTTTGTTTTTTTTGCAAGGAAAAAATTAAAGTAGGTTAATTTGGACTTTCTATCATAGTGTATAAACATATTTTAAAATTTGATATGTAAATGTTGAAGTCCATGTGAGAAGTTTGTGGTAAAGTCTGTTTTGACGTCAGCTGGTGAACTACACTGCTGCTGCTGCTGTAGAGGAGCAGAGGAGGCTCGTTTAAGAAAAGCCTTTACTGTACATCTTAAATGGATGCAGATCCTATGTAAGCCACCACGACACTTAGAAGTGGACTTCAAATGGGCTAATGTTAAAAGAGAAGCAGCTTCTGCACAAGCACATGCAAACTGTGAATACTAAACCTTTACTCTGGCTCAGGTTGTGTCAAGTTGTCCTGCCACCACTGCAAAGTTAGAATGCTGTCATTCGTGTTGTGTGTTTTAGGCTCTTTAAATGACAGTCTGATCTGTCTGAATGAAGTCCGATGGGTCTCATTTCACTGAATTAACTCATATTTTGTGAAAAATTATATTAATAATGCCAATAATAATAATGCTAAAAAAATAAATAAATAAATAAAATAATAATAATAATAATAATAATAATAATAATAATAATAATAATGACTGATTGTTTGTCTCTGTATGTCAGCCCTGCGATGAACTGGTGACATGTCCAGGGTGTACCCCACCTTTGCCCATACGTGGCTAGGATAGGCTCCAGCAACCCCAGCAACCCTTGTGAGGACAAAGTGGGTTCAGATAATGAATGAATGAATGAATGAATGATTATTTATTTAATTAATTAATTAATTAATTAATTAATTAATTAATTAATTAATTAATTAATTAATTAATTAATTAATTAATTAATAATAATCAGATAACCTCTGTAATGACCTTTAGCATCTTAGTTATAGACTATCAAATTACAATCCTAACTGTTAACAATACAGAATCATTTTTTAAGTTATCATCAGAACTAAAAGTAAATTTGATCAATTCAACAATCATGTCACTAAACTCTGATTGAGCTGAACCACAAGACCAACTGTGGTAAAATTCAGTAGAACATTCATCAACACAGACTCCATCACAAACTTCATGCATTGATTTTATTGTATTGATATATATTTTTTTTATTAATCATTTGTGTTGTTGCTGTCAAGCAGATGCTAAATGATGTGGAAATTGTTCATTAGAATATAACACAAACAAATGGTGCCAAGCACAACAAACCCCGCCCCTCTCATGAATTGTAGCTTATTTTGGCATTGATCCAGCTGATGTCATCATTTCTATGCATGTGCTGATGGCAAAATCAATTGCCTCTGTATATGTGTCAAGTTTAAAGTAAATTGAAATAAAAACTGATATTTTTATAGACATGTGAAGTTCCCATTATAAGCAAATCAAAGGAAAAAAAAGATTAAAAAAAAAATTTGTAACATTGACCTACTTTTCCCAAAATGTTGTGAAATCTATTCTGAGTGACTGACAACCTATAAACCTAATACATTATGAATTCAACCAATAGTTTTTCTGCTAGAGTGTAAAAAACAAAGAAAAAAGACACAAATTGAACCAAGAACAATACCCCTTGCCTCCCCTTCAGGGGGAGGGGTAACAATCAGTACGATGCAAATTAGTGACATTAGGCATAATTGTCATAATAGTACTGAACCAAATTTTCCAGTCTTAGGTATATTGATTATTTTATTGAATGGACGACTGATCAGTTCCTCCAAAACTCAGTAGACTGCCATGAAATGATTCACATCGTTACAAAAACAGGCTGTTGACATTGACCCATGAATGTCAGGGATCATCGTTAACCAGGTAACTTATGGACATTCACAAACAGCGTTGAACAGCATCTCATTACAAAAACAGTGTGATACCAATGTGAATTTGCAGAGGTTAAATAATTTGTCCTGTACCTCCCTCTTTAATTAAATAAACGGGTTTATTTGTAATATCTTGTATGGTTTCAGCTTATAACTGAAATTTACAATCACTTTAAAAAATATATCGTAAGTAATCATGCAGCCAATATGTGAGATCACGATTTTTTTTGTTCTTATCTCCCAGCTTAAGTTTATAAGGAAGTGAATGCCCTGATTGTGATTTATACTTTTTGCATGTGTTGCCTTTATGCTCATCTCTGCCATGACTTACACAGAAGGAAACATTGAGGTTGCTTGCACTCAAACACCATTCCAATGTCTTCTGCCGCCGTTTAAAAGCTTTGCTCGCTGAAATAAAAGTAATTAATTGGTGTTATACACCAAGGACATAATTATCTTTTCCAGTAACTGGCACATATTTAATTACCAGTAATTGTTCCCCGAGCCTTGTTCAAAAGTGTTGCGCGCCAGACAGTTCTGATATATTATACACTAATCCTGCACTTGATACTCAGTCAATTAGGAAATGTGTGTCAAAGAGCAATCATGTAAACAGCACTGTGGAACACACACTTCCTTGGGAGATGCCTCCAATGGGCCCTCGTCGTTGTCCTCACGCACATACATCTGTCTCACTGTTCTGCACTTTCCAAATCCGTACCTATCCCCGAGGTGTTAATGCCTGCCAGATTGGAGGAAAGTAATTTGAGATCATTTCGCAACAAAGGCCGCAGATACTGATTAACATGGGGGCTACTTTCTAGCCAAGTGGCGTGGTCCCATTTAAAAAGCGTCAGGAGCTAAATTTACTCCCCTGTGCCTTGGGGTGTGTGGGGCCAGAGGCTGCAGAGGGGCCCTTGAACATGAGAACAGGGTTTAATAAGTAAACAGGAGAGGCAGAGAACAGTGCTTCTGATCAGGGCTTATTTGCCCCGCCGAGCCCCCGGTACGCGCTACTAGCTGATTAGCCCTGCCGATTGTACCTTGTAATTGCAGTGCCTTGACCCCCTCTAGGCAAATATTAGATTTTAGTGGTTTAACCTTTCCAGTCATCAGAGCGGGGTAAATTGCCCAACCAGATGTTAAGGAGCCCAGCGGTAGTCCACAGCCCTTCTGATCAGCAGGGAAAAAAAGCTCACAGATTGAACCTTTTCTTTTTAATATTGTCTCAATTTCCTCTGGCCTTTTCAAGCTGATTTTTCGCAGCGGTTACCCTTCCCTGAGAAATACTCCCGATCCTTATCCCTCATCGTCTTGATGTCGGGTTACAAGCGAGACGTATTATTTAAAAAACAGCCCAGTCGCAGTCATTAGCACGGGACAAATGATCAATGGAAAGATCAATGGGAGATATTAACCTAGCAATCAGTCCTTCAGTTCAGTCACTCCAGTAATTTGTCAGCTGGTGAGGTGCAACACCGTCAGCTCAACAGCGCTGTTGTTGTGTTGTTGGAAATGTTACGGGGGGACAAATAGTTACTGATTTACCAGAGTTACTCACAGTGAGCACGAAACTTCAAACCTCAAAGGCACTCTCTGTTCTGATTCTGAAGTTCGAGCAGAACAATAAGAAAACAACGTATGAATGAATAACAGCCAGAAAACTGAAATAAAAAAGCATCAATAATAGCAGAAAATTCAATATGAGATATTCATAATTTATATGATAAGTACTAATTTTATTATTTGACACTGATAAAGCCATACATGACCTGACCAGCACGAAGGAAATCCGAAAAATCAGCACTTTTGGTTGTAAATTGGATTTTTTATTTATTTTTTTACATTTGTAGAAAACTTACATTCTTACTTAAGTCTGATCATCTTTCCTTCACCACTCTTTATTCCCAGCTATTTTTGATATTCTGTTTAATCCAATATTTGATGTAGCTGCTTATTTATTCTTTCATTTATTTATAGGTCACAAGGAAACTTTCCACATTTTGACACTTTTTAAGCTCGGCATCCCAAAAAATTTCAGGTCTCCTGGGAGATGCCGGATCAGAAATTCTTATAACGTCTAGATTTTCAGTCAGACTCTACCGACGTCAAAGCAGTGTTGAAGCAAATGCATACTTTTATCGTGTCTTTTTACATCATTTTCATTGGGTTGCATCTTTTTTTTTTGTCCCGTTTCACCTTTTCTGGCTCAAGCCTCTCTTCTGTTTTTCACATTGGCTTTGTTTGGGGTCAACGTTTAGAAACACATGTATTTGAATTCAGAAAACTAATTATCACATCGTACTATTGATAGTTTTAGACCGTTTTTGGGGCCAGAACCTCCACTTTGGCCAGATTTTTCAGAAATAATCATTTTCAGCACTGCCCTCCCTGGTTCTTAAAAGGAAAATCTAATAAAGAATGACAATTTAAGCTTCCGGGGAGGGCTGGTGACGGCTGCAAGAATAACAAATGCATTAATCTCATAAAAAGTTGACACCCTGTTTGCGGTATTAAACTATGAGAATAAACGCAAAGAGAAAATAAAAAGAAATAATCATTTTCAGTGACTTAACGTGGAGTTTTCATGTGGACAAAAGGCAAAAATGCATGTACTCAGCTATATGTATAGATAGCATAAGATTCTATTTAAATAATTACATAACCTTTTTGTCATAGTACAGTTATAGTAAACCCTGATGAATACATGACATCAAAATGCATTTTAAAGAGTTTAATAAGAGACTAAAGGTACTTTATGTCTGCGTGTCGTTTAAAGAACCCCTGAAATAAACTCACTTGAGTCCAGAAAGTGTTTTTGAGTTGCTCAGGGTTCTTGAAATGCACCAAATGTTTTTACAGATGCCTTATTTGTAAGAAAAGAGCAACTGCAGCTATTATTATCAGACTATTTTTCTCATATACGATTATCACTGTTCAACTGAACTCGTGTGGGACCAACTGCCAAGATGTCTGAGGTCAAATTTTGCAACCGCTTTTCTGAGGCATTCCTTTATTCCCTTTTGGTTGTCCAGCCCAGCAAAGAGGGAAGCTTCTATTATCAGTATCACACTACGCTGCAGCGGCCGCAGAACAACAAATTGCAGACAAAGCAGCGAGGTGTGTAGAGGTCGTCAAACTGCCTTCGCATTCCAGCTCCGAGCAGAACGCGAGGTCAAACGAGCAGCAATTATACAATCCCGTTCCCTCGGATAAAGAGCATTATTTTCCGCCAAATCCCTCTCTTTAATAAGGCAGTGATTGATGTGTGACTGAGAGCTCGCTCCAAGCGTCCGTCCAGATGAAATGGAAACAATATGAAAACAATCTCTGAAGGGTGGAATTTCCCCACTTTTTTGATCCAGCGCGGCATTTAAAAAATTCACCCAGATATGTAAATGCGCTTTTCGAACCCCAACCGCAGGCCAAACAGCTGTGGCCGGTTTCAATCACTGGTTGCAAACCTGTAGGTGTTGGTGCAGCTGAAAGAGAAACTCAAGCAGGACTAGACAGATTAACATAAACTAGTTCACTCTTCTAATTGATTACCCAACATATGGTCCGACTGCAGAACCTGATCAGATTTGACTCCAAAGGCCTTGAGGGAACCCCCGTTGCCTGAACGCTCCACTTTGTTCCAGACCATTATGGGAAACACTTCGGGACAGATCAGGACGGGACATGGATACGTGGAGAGGCGGCGGAAGTTTGTCTTGGTTCATTCCCAGCCGTTTCAACAGAGCTCAGGTTTCCCCTCGTCCAGTCTCCGATTGCGATCCTCTTCCTACGAGGGCCGGCAGCTGTGTCTCCGGGCCCCGGTTCACCCCATGTGTAATAGTTTCCTTCCTCTTTTCGAGCTTCTCACCTGAAAAAAGACTGGAAGGAAAGGGAGTCTGGAGGAAAATAGTCATCTTTTTCATCCCAGAGATGGACTGAAGTAACCCTTCAGCTGGAGAGGAAACCCAATACCGCCTCCAGCTCGCCGTCTGAGAAGACAGAAAAGAGAGGGCAAAAGGGAAAGGAGGGGGGGTCCAAAGTGGTTCCATGTGATGAGGTGGAAGTAGGGTCTGGGAAAGACAGGGATTGACACCTTTAGACACCCTCCCTTAACCTCCTCCCTGGTCCCAAGGGTCCTGATCACCAGCCCTGAAGAGCTAGAGATGTATTCCACTGGTGTACTTCCTGCAAAAAAGATGCATATTTGATACACTGGTTATTTTATTTTTTATTTTAATATGTATGCGTAAAACTGTCCTTTCTAATGTCAAACCACGCCCCTCTTACTAAACCCATTTTTCATGTGAATCGCAATTTACTAGCTGAGCTCAGTGTGAATTAGTTTGGTTGTCATCAAAAGGCGTGTTCCCACTACTACTGGTCCCGGGACTTTTTGGGGGGAAGGTACTTTTGACCAGCTCCTCTCAGGTGTCGTGTCGCCATGACAGTAATGGTCCTGTAAGAACCCTGTGATGATGTCATCATATCACGTCCATTTCTGTAGTAACGTCACCAACAGAAAGCGCCAAAACAAAGCAGCAGCAGAGGAGGAAATCATAACAAGACTGGACATGGACACGGACCAAGTTGGGATGTTTGCTTCTTATCATCCTCACTGTTCTTTTGTCAGGTAAGAGTAGTCGTCTTCTGCTTGGTCGTGTTGTGAAATTCCTCCAGGAACTACTCTTTTAAAATTGGAGGTTGTGTCGCGATCTGCTGATGTCATTTGCGACAATCAATCTACGCGGGTTAGCCACTAGTACCGCCCAGCGACTCTACCAGGCTGTTCTCCACTACCTACCCTCGAGCAGGTACTCCGTTGGTTCCTGAAAACGGCCCTGTCGGAACAGCCCAGTCAGTGGACACGTGCAAAACGGCCCGGAACTTCTGATAGTGGAAACATGCCTAAAGACTCAAGATTCAAAACCAGGACTATGAAGTACATTTCTCTGTTTTCGGACCTGGGAACTCTCTATAGTTTGGTTGTCAAACATGGTCAGCCAAAACCTTCCCACCAAAAGGTCCAATCCAGCCTTCAGGATGAATTTACCAGTCATTTCAGGTTCTACATTCAGTCCAGTTCGATCCCAACTTGGTCAGACCAGTGAAATACTATTATAATAACCTATAAATAATGACTATTATTATTATTTCAGTGTAAAAAGGTAAAACTACATGAACATGTAAAAACTACTAATAACCTGAACAAACATGAACAACATGAAATGTATTCAGAAAAATAAGTAAAATTAAATTATGAATATGTCCACGCATACAAACTGTCTTTGCACAAAAAAATGTGAATAGCCTGAGCGACTTGAAATTGCGTACAAAAAGAAGTAAAACATAACTAGTCACTAAGTATTTTTATTTTTATGTCCTTTATCTATGTTGTTTTTCCTCTCTCTGTCTACTAGGATTTGTTGGGTTTGCTCTCTTCATAGATTTTTTAAGGTCATCACTTGGATTTATGATGCGCTCCAACTCAATCATGTATTATGACTGAATTGAATTGAATTGTGGACTCATTTTATCGCCTTAACTATATTTCCTTTTGATGGATCATACTTACATTCATATAATTACACCCCCACCCTTACCCCATAAGGGGTATTGTTTTTGGGTCAGCTTGTTTATTTGTTCATTTGCTTGTTAACACTTTAGTCGCCAAACTCTCAGTTGAATTCATACCAAATTGGGGTTATTGGTTGCCAGTAACCCAAAATGGATGTCATTACATTTTGGGAAATGTTGAATAAAGTTGAATTTTTTTATGATTTTTTTTATAACCTTTTTTTCCCATTTAATTGTGATGGGCGAAATTTCACATGTCCATAAAAACATCAATTTTGTTCCAATTTCCTTCAAAGTTGGCACATACATAGAAGCAGTTGATATGCTGACATCAGCACACACATAGACATGATGACATCAGCTGGAGTGATGCCAAAATAAGATACAGTATATGTGAGGAGTGGGTTTGTTGTGCCTGGCACCATTTGTTTCTTCTTAGATTCATCATTTGAAACCCTCTTTCTCTTTCTGTTTGGTGTATAGATCCAATTTGGGAAGCTCTTGAATGAATTATTTGGGTGCTGACCTTGATCTTCATTTTCAAGGTCAAATCAGGGTTGATGCATAAAATTTGGATAGTGATATTGAGCGACATTTTTCAGGTGTGTTGAATCTGTTTACATGACAGGAAAATGTGATAACAGGGAATGATTGAATAATTGTAATAGTTGGATCTGATGCATTTACATGCACTTTAGAAATACAATAATCCAAAAACTTTTCTTCATTTTTTTTTTTTACACAAATGCAGATGTAAATTTACAAAATAAATCACATGAAGTATACATGCACAAAGACATCTGAGAATAGGGGAGAAATCCAGGTATAATCAGATTACTGCTGTCTCATAAAGCCTATCAGATTATGTTGTTTACATGATCACTTCACTTGTGCAGATGTACACCTGCAGGCACCAATGCACATGTTCACCTGCATCTTCATGGATTCGGTTTTATGTTCTGTTTTATCGTTTGATCCTCCACCACGTTGGCGTGATTGGCCCTTGTCCATGGTCCTGAAACTTCATTAGACTCTCTCCAACATCCCAGCTGTGGCCATCGCAGAAAATGAAATGTTTCATGTATTTTTAGTTTGCATTAAATGATAGGTCCTATAACAAAAATGTAATAGGACCTATCGTTAACTTACATTTTTTCATGATTTAACCCTCTCCCCCATCTGTTTCTCTGACAAATCACATTCTGTTGTTATACCTGTATGTACTATCATAAAATAACCCACCTGTATAAAACTATATGTATTATCATTGCAACTAATGTAACTGTTGCAAGTTTTAGATTTTATACGTTAATATTTTACATTTTTTATTCATAGTTGATTAAAACTTTGCAATGTTTTAAATGAAAGGACAAATTGTGTAGATTTGACTGAAAATATTCCAAATCCTAATTCATCGTGCCTCCTTGATGTGAGATTATTTGATGTCTGTATGTGACATTTTGGTTTCGTTTCACAGCCCTGGTGCCAGTGTCAAATCTCTCTCCTCGACTGTTTCGTTCAGTCCGTTCTAGTCTGTTCTGCTGCTCCCTTTGGCTTCTGTTCTGTCTGTTTTCTGTTGAAACCCAAACTCCTGACACTGCTGCTGATACCAAAGCAGCTCCTGTTTGTTCAGGTAGCTCTATCCTCCTGCACCCCCCCCCCCAACACACACACACACACACATCCACCGCCACGACCACCGGAGCCGCTCTGAGGAGGAGGAGGCCTAATATCTGCAGACATCTATGGCCGCCGCCCAATCTGTTGCACGCTCCATTCATTTCACGCACTGCCAGAAGTGCTTTGTAATTATCCTGATATTGATGAAGGCTGATTCCAGTAGGTAATCGCTGGCAGTTCAGCTGTTTTTACGCATCTCAGCAAAATGTCTCTATCCATTACCAGTGGCAAATTAATTTCCACTCAATGACCATACTTGTTGATAATCTGCGCATTGGTGTATGTGTGTGGAGCAGAAGAGGGATGAGTTATGTCTGACAGAGCTCTGAACCGTAGCATATAACTTGGTTTACTTCACACAAGGATCACTGTGGGGGTTAGTTTGATAATACAATGGAGCATAACACACTGCTAATACGCATTCTGCATCAATATCAATTCTAAAGGATATATAATACAAACTGCAATAAGTGTAGCTGTAGAAATTGTGTAAATGTCCCAACTAAGGTACGAAAAATGGAGATTTCAAACCAAAAAAAGAAACCAAAAAGAATAGAAATAATTCAGAATAGAACAGAGGGTTAAAAATATAATGTATCACATGACATAAGGTTACTTTACATCTTGAAAACTCTGGTGTAAATGTCACTGATCATATTTCAGTCCATTGATCACTTAGTTGGATGGTGTCCAGTCTGCCAGAAAATGACAAATGTTGTAAAAAATGTTAATCAGGGTGAGTTGATTGGTTCAAAACCCAAAGATATTCATTTTACTGACACAGAAGGGGGGGAGGGAAACGGAACATAATCACCTTAAGAAAATAAAATCACAAGATTCTGACTTTTGAGTGATCAAGCACTTGGATTTGGAATGAAAATGATATAATTAGGAAAATGATATTGAAACTGGGAAGAAGAATCAAAATTGGAGAGTAAATGTAAATGGGAATAGGAAATGGAGAGCATATGGATATAAATAATGCCAATAAAAAATAGAATCAGACGTTGACACAAGTAAAGGATTGGAGATGTAACAGAAAGAATAGACATGAATAAGACATTGGGACAGAAATAAGAACCTAAATAGAAACAGGAAGTAGGAATTAGAGGAGGATCTATAATTGGAATAAGAGAAATATAACATAGTCCAGAATAAATGAACAGAAATATGAAATGAAGGGAACTGATTTCCTTCAATTCTTGAGGTGATGAATTTAACTCAAATATCGTCGAACTTAACTTCGTCACCACTTTCACACGTACTTCATCTGGTTCATATCTTCCAGTTTGAGCTGAACCAAACCTTCCTCTAGAACCAAACAACCGGTTGTAAATGATCTCGGTCTACATCAAACTGAACTCGGCTTCGGTTTATGTTCAGTGTACTGTTCAGACTCAGACCAGTATCAAAAAGGCGGTAAAACAGAGGAAGTTAAAAACGAAGCAAACATTTGAACAGTCAGATGTACAGCTGGATGTCGAGAAAAACACGACATATGTAGAAGATGAGGACAGGATGTCTTAGTTTCCTATCGAAACTGCTGTATGAAAGCAAACCTAAGCGAACCAAGCGTACATAATCGAACAAAAACATGAATAATGGTCTGGAATTGCTGTGAAAATGACCTAAACCTGGAGGTAAGTACAGGAGACTGACAGCTTTAGCTTTGACCTGGAATATTGCACTGAATGAAAAGACAGACGTGTTTCTTTTTTATACATATATATATAAGTTTGCAGTTGAGATCTTGGATATGAATAAGTGAAAAGATGATGAATCACCTTAATTTAAACCCCTGACGCCCCTTTTTAAAGCAGTGTTTCCATTCATAGACCGTATGTTGATGTGCCTTGCAGGTTTACAGTATGTGCGGCTGAGTCTAAATGACCACTTAAATGCATCATCTCTACAACACCCTGTAAAGTATTGTGATGTATTGGAGATTCCTTCCGCCTCAGCACTATGGGTAAATAAATTCACTTTAAAAGAATAAATGAGCTTGAGCAAAGTGGCCCTTTGAGTCCCCATGTTTGTAGAGCAGCCATAATGGATTCTTTAGAGCCGTGAACGGTTTATAGGCATGACAGCCATGTTTCGGCACGATGGGCTTATCCCTACGCAAGGCGCTAAGGATATTAGGGAATCAGCGTAAAGCAGCATGGAAATGATGACTGGAGCAAAGCCTCAGCTCGCTGGTATTATAAGCCCTCAATTCTCCTGCACTCCATCCTTAGGAAAGAAAGGGGGGTTGGGGGGTTGGGGGTGGACTTGGCACTGCTCCACTGTGTGATATCCTCCATTATTTCCTTGCTCCATCGCTGTTTTAGCCGTACAATTAAAAGGATGTCACTCAATCTGGGGATGGAGCAAAGTGAGGGGAGGTCAGCAACTCTGTTTGTGGTGTTTCCTGTAGGAATCCCCGTTACCCATAAGGAGAACCATTAGAACGCCTGGGTGGAAGCCCGCTCTGAAATGTACCTCATACAGAGATATGAAGCCTTGACTGCATGTGCCAAGCATCAGATCCTTTAAATTTACTCTAATCTTGTCTGCATGAGTGCACCGTTTTCATCACTTCCAAGAAAAATCTCTCTTCTTTCAGGTCCGTGATCACTGATTTGTCATTTTGTCAAAGCTGAGGAGTAAATACGAGGAGAATACGCGAAGAATGTGAGTATTTACTCCTCTGTTCTTACCTAAATATATGTACTTTCTAGTTTTTACATGTTCAAAACAGGCTCATTACTTTAGTGTGATTGAATTTGAATGAATTACCCATTAGGTTTGGTGAATCTATCGGCGCATGAAACAAATGACACAATGAAATGAAGGTGACAAACGTAAAAGATGCAACAAAGCAATACAGACACGAAAAAGAGAGTGGAGCGTGGAGAAAAGGTGTCATAATGTTTAAGACACAAGGCTTCAACTGAGCATTAAATGTGCCGTTCTCAAGCCAGATCTCATTGAATGTGCATTTAACCCGTATTAGATGTGAAGTACTGTTAACTATAAACTATAAAACAGAAAAGCCGTCAAATTAGCGTACTGTAGGATGTATTTTGTGGTGTGTATTTCTTTGTACTGTGTTTGGAGTGTATTGGGAACAAGACGAATTAACGCATGCAGAAAAAGGAAAATAAGGGAAACCTTTGTGGACGTCACAAGATTGAGTCCGCCTCTTTTCAAAATGCTCAAATACGGTCCAACGTTACCATGTAGCCTAATCGTGTTTGGTTTTGTACTGTTTAAATGGAAACCTTTTTTTAACACCCACAGGTAAACAGCGGTGAAAGAGGCTGAACGGGACCAAATGTTGTTACCTTTGACATTTAGTGCAGGATAATTGTCTACCGAGTGGTCATTCCGGGTTCCTGAAAGCGTTTGTATCTCACTCCAAGCCACTTGGTAATCCAGTAAAAATAATCTAATAACATTAAAATGAAAAAATAAAACAACTGTGATGTGCTCCAGGATCAAGAAAATACTGATCGGGAGTCAATCTTTAATCCTCCAATGAGAGCACAGCCTTGTGTCACCTGATTAGCAAAGTTTTATGAGCCCACACGCGATTATTTTACCAGCACATATTCACCCATCAATTAAGTAAATACACTTAAATGATAGCACAAGGCACAGGGGGAGTATTTGTCGTATTACCATTATTTCAGATCCATTTTTGCCGAAATCGGTGTTAAATGAGTTATTCTTCTGTGTGTAATTTTGAGTCGCTGAAGTTTCTGTGAATGTGAATTGTATATTTTAGTCCTCTATATAATGGGTTTACAAAAGAAATTTGATGTTTCCATCACAAATTCTGTCATACTTTCTTTCTTTTTCCTTGTTCCACAGATCCGTGACATCAAAGGTGTCAAACATGCGGCCCGGGGACCAAATCCGGCCCACCAAAGGGTCCAGTTCAACCCTTGGAATGAATTTGTGAAATGCAAAAAATAGATATTAAGACATGAACAATCATTTTAGTTCAGGTTCCAAATTCAAGTGAGTCAGAAAAGTAAAATACTATCCTAATAATCTATAAATACTCACAATTCCAAATTGTTTTCTTTGTAAATGTCAATATTTTCACGTATTGACACTAAAATGAAGTATAATTTTACAAAAAATGTAAATCATCTGAACAAATATAAAGAATCTGACATGTAATTTCAGCACTATTCTTCCTGTTTCTAAATGTTTAGTGTATTTGTAGATCCACTGTGTCTGTAAGTCATAATGAACATGTGTAAATGATAAACTGAAGCAGAATATTGTTAAAATTACACTTATTTTTCAGTTTGTTCATGTTATTCACATTATTTGAAAGGTGAGTTTGTAGATATAAACATTTTTATTGTTTAATTTTTCTTTTTTTTGCCCTAAAACATGGAGAAAAGTTTGGAGTTGACATTATTTATATATTATTATGTTATTATTTCACTGGTCCGGCCCACTTCAGACCAATTTAGTTGAATGTGGCCCATGAACTAAAATGAGTTTGACATCCCTGCGTTACATGGACAACACTGGGTCTTGGAGTAAATATATAAAATCAAAATATATATGAATTCATTTTCTTTATGAACACAGATTAAATTTATTGTCTGGAAAAGTTGACATAGGCTGACCTCAGTAAAAGCCTCAACTCCACTCGGGTACCAGGTACGATTCCTGGAGGCCATTTCCATTACAGGATAGGAACGACTTTAGAGTACCTGGTTGTCATAGCGACACAGTGCATACCTTCCGTGACCATGTGTTGTCATCTGCTCTGAGAGTTGCTGATAAACTCGCTCATTGCATGTTGCCCCGTCAAGCTCACGCTGAATCTTTTTGTCGGCCAGCAAGGACAGAAATACCTGAACCATCCACGACCAACAATGGTGTCATTTTGCGTTCTGTTATCAGAGATGTTTTTTTTTTTTTTTTAAACTGTCAACTTCTGAATCTGGTTTGTTAAAAATGGTGGGCCGTGTATTGATGACGTGGTGACAACTCTCTGACCAATCAGTGGTCTGCAGTGTTTACGCATCATATTTTAGTTTTGGAACCTCAGCCAAGCAAACACTAAAAAAAAAAAAAAAATAGAACCGGGTACTAGATTCCAGGTACTTAAATAAAAGATGTAACTAAATGGACTTGATGAAAATGATATAAAAGATACAACATGAATAAAATAATAATAATAATAATAATAATAATAATAATAATAATAATAATAATAATAATAATAATAATAATAATAATAATTTGCATTTATAAAGCACTTTTCATTCAAAAGAATCTCAAAGTCTTATCAAGAAAAAAGGATATGATGTAAAAGATGTAATGAAACTAAAATTATATAACTGACTAAAACTAAAATGAAGGAAGAAGATGGATATGACATAAAAGATAAAAACAATGAGCCCGTTTACATACACACTAATACTTTGAAATCAGAGTTTTGGACTTATCATATTATTCAAGTGATCATGTAAACAAAATAATCTGATTATGGCAGTAACATGATGTCTTCATGCATATATACCTATTCATCTGATTTATTTCATTCTTTTACATCTGCTCATGTGTAAGAAAAAAAAAGAAATTGTAGAAAATGGACATTACATAGTCTAATGTGAGTGGATGACAATAATAGGAAGTTTCTCGGTTACCCCATTTTTGACATGCGTGTAAATGCATCAGCTCAGTTTACCACAATTATCTGATTACTCCCAGTTATCGGGTTTTTATGGTCATGTCAACAATGCAATAAGATAAAAAATATGTGAAAAATATACAGCGATATGTTGAGATGATGTATTTAATGGAGGGCAAAAGACTACATCTCAGGAGACACTGTATGTATGAAATAGTCTTCCAAGTCATTAAAATGACATTAAAATCCAGGTTGGGCTGAATTATAGATCACTCCTTCCACAGGATGAAGGATTGAGTGATTAACTGATTATTCCAACTCGAATCCTTATCCCGGCAGAGGTGTTACAGTACCTGAATGTACCATGGAGATATGGTAGAGGAGACGGTAAGGTGTGGGTCTCGCAACCAGCACCTGGATAAGCAGAATATAACATGGATGGATGGATGTTCCTATATTTCATGTCAGTACAGTTCACTTGATGCAATATTTTAACACTAAATCATTGCTTTTTAGTGGTTGCTGACCCTGTAAATATGAGCTTGGGCACCATTTTGGATCAAGAGTCAACACTTGAAGAGCAAAGAAAACCAAGGTATTAAGAATTAGAGTAAGTAGTTACATCTCCATCCAGCTGGTTTTAATTTTTGCATTCTCACAAAAAAAAACAAAAAACATTAAAACTGATCAACATATCATAGAGAATGTTCTACGCTTGGGAAAGTTGGAGCAGCAATGAAAGGGATGCGCCATTGAAACAGATTTAGTGAATAATTCCATGTCTCCATTGTTCACTGATTCAATTTAAGAAACAAACGGGTCTAAATGACCATAATAAATAGAAACAGCTATGAAACGCCACCATGTATAAAGAGCTGCAGAAAGGAAACGTTAGACAAAGGCTTTGACAGACCATGGAGGAGCTTGAAACAGCGTTGTATGATCCAGACCAGCAGTGTGGTTCAGAGGGTGAGTGCTGTCAGCCGGCTTCAGCTTTTTCTCATGACACCTATTAGTTCGGTCAGCTTCTCAATCAGCAGCTGAGGTTGGACATTATACTGGTCTGTACATCAAACTGGAAAAGTTGTAAACCAAACCAGCTCTTAAAGTATTGACATTCCAATCCAGCAAGGAGAAGTCATGTACCAAAGCATATTAAGGAAAAACCAAAACCACCAATGAATCAACACTATGTATCCACAGACTGTATCGGTCAGTGAATAAAGTATAAAGCTCATTGTTTACGCACATCTGTATTACAGTATCAGCCATTTTTATTTTTCAAACTCAATCTTACAGCTGCTTATGTTGTTTTGACAGTTACTCAAAATAACTGTGTGTTATAATGTACACATCCTGCATGAGCTGATAGTTTACATCAGGGGTTCTCAAGCTTTCTCACACCAAGGACTGCTTTATCATAAAAAAAATACATAAATCACGGA
>JAQQZY010000013.1:15980208-15992807 GCA_030068375.1 Ostorhinchus rueppellii | reverse complement strand
GGCTCAGCCTTAGAGATAGGGTGAGGAGCTCGGACATCCGGGAGGGACTCGGAGTAGAGCCGCTGCTCTTCCATGTCCAGAGGAGCCAGTTGAGGTGGTTTGGGCATCTGGTGAGGATGCCCCCGTGACCCGGATCCGGATAAGCGGAGGACTACGAGTACGAGTACGAGAACAGGTGCATAAATAACATTAGTGTGCATAGTGTAAATTATGGTTATGAAAGCGGTTTTAACATCAGAATATACTGTCGCGGAAAAAAGTTATTAGACCACCATATTTTTCTTAAATTGTATGTTCATTTTAATGTCTGGTCCAACTAAAGGTACATTTGTTTGGACAAATATAATGATAACAAAAATAGCTCATAATAGTTTAATTCCAGAGCTAATATCTATCCATTTTCCATGTTTTCTTGATAATAACCAAAATCACTTCAGTTTTTACATCAATATTTATGGCATTGTACTGGGAAAAACAATGCTTTTAGGCATTCCATGTTTTCTTTTCTGTCTGTTTTAGTCACATGATACACACTAGGGTTTGTACTTGATTCCATAATCATTGTTTTTGATGACTTTTGATGGTCTCATAATTTTTTCCACAACTGTATAGCACAGGGGTGGCCAACCCTGGTCCTCGAGAGCCACTGTCCAGCATGTTTTAGATGTATCCCTCTTCCAACACACCTGATTCAAATGATGAACCTATCATCAATCTCTGTAGAAGCCAGATAATGACTGCCAGGTGTGCTGGAAGAGGGAAACGCCTAAAATATGCAGGACACTGGCCCTCGAGGACCAGGATTCCCCACCCCTGGTATAGAGACTTTGTGTTTTGGACAGGAAGAAACTTCGATTGCCATAATGATATATAAATGGATAAACGGACTAGTACTTTTTAGCAAAGCCTTTCTACTTCAGTGGTGCTCAAAGCACTTAACATTGGAATCATCAATTCACATATCAGTGAAACAGTCAGAAGGAGAAACTTTGTGGTGTGGTCTCTTGCTCAGGGATACTTTAGCATATGGATTGAAGCTCAGGGACAGGATGCCAACTGTCTGCTTTGTGGATGATCTGCTGTACCCCCTGAACCACTGCCTTCCAAATGTTGGTATTCAGAGATGGAATGGAAACTGAGTTATAACAGTGTCATTTGCCTTCATTTTTCTAAGATGGCTACTGCAGTGAAGGCAGTCTGTCTCACAGTGAGGCTACATATTTAATTTTTTAAAGAAAAATGCGTGAAGCAAATCGTCACTGAAAGGCAGCAGAACCTCATAAACCGAGACTTGACAGATTTCTAATAAGCATCTGTATTTGCCAATAATAATCTTCTCCCCGTGAGACACTGAGTGGAAGCCACAAGCAGTCAGAGCGTTGAGCGTTGAACTGATCCAGTCCTACCTTTATGCTGGACAGGTGGGGTGTTTTAAAGTGTTTCACATCATCATGATCATCATTAGCAGTGGTGACTCCGCAGACAGCAGGCAGGTGGGGCCTGCGCTCGCTAATCTGCTGCGTCAAGGATATTAGCAACGCCCTCAAGACACACACATCCCTACTGCCCACTCTGACAGTACATTAGCCCTCCCTGCTCTAAACATTTAGCTTGATTTGCCACTCTCTTCCCACTGGCTCCCCAGCGTCCCTCACATGTAATGAAGAGAGTTGTTGGCACCGGACTGTGAAAGCCAAACCGACGGCTAGCAGCCCACGCAGAGCTGCGTGGAGGGACACGGGGAAAATCTGTGAGGACTGGAGCCCCCTCAGGTGAACCGCTGATGAAGACCCGTGAAAAATCAGGAAGATGTTTACATCCAGGTGGAAAAGTGGACACTGGGTGTCGGCCAAAGAAGAACTCCCTCAGCTGGAAACTGAACAGTGAAAAATTGAGGAACTTTAAAAATGCCTGAGTGAGTGGAGGCTGACATGAAGCCAGAAATCCAAAAGTAGAGCAACTGTTAAAACAAAACGGCATGGAACACAGGAGTCTGCAGACAATGATTTTACTGAAGCAGATGGAAACAATTGTTTCTGGGCTGAGATGAGCACAATCGATTCTTAGTAATCAAGGAGACTGGTAACTGATAATTTGGCTTTAAAATGTTAAAAGTAGTTAAGACACTTTCATTATCAAAACATATAAGCCTTTAGGAAAAAATGTTGAATTGAGCATAACCGTGAGCTTGGTTTTTGTTAAGAGTAGAGAAGAGTATATATGTGGACATAATTTAATAATTCATAAATATAACTGACAAGTTCACACAAATGTAGACATAAAATCATGATTATGTGACATTATACTATACAACATACATATTTTCTATCCATAAAGTCAAAGTTCAGCTTCATTCAGTTAATGAAGGGCAGATCGGTGCTTGAAAGGGCCAAAAGGAAAAAAAACAAAGCTGTAAAGACATTGTAATAATCACTCATCATTTTAGTTGGAATGATAAAATTTGGGTTTCATTTTCCCATAAAGAAATATTTAAAAAAAAGAAAAAGTGATTAGTGTGCTGGTGTCTGTACTAAAATGACTGAAACAATCAGAAATAGACCAGAGCATCTGTGTAGTACTTTACCCATAAAGGTATGCTGTGACACTTTGACTTTTTATCAAATAATTGCAGCTCTTAGCATTTGGATATTTCACTTGGCCATATTTTCATTGTTGACATTTCGATTGATTGTTCTGTCTTTATTAGACATATTTCGCTTGAATTACTAAGATTTCAGACTGTGCTGATCGTTGCTATGCTGTTGGGATGAAGGTGTGTGTGAAGCATCTGCAGTTGAGACTCGGTAGAAGCTTCCTGTCCTGTCCTTTAGTGTTTGGCAGAGACATTCAAAGTGAGTCTGTGCTTGTAGTTGAGCACGTCATCCAGTGTGATTCCAGTGTGTGATGTGACATCCTCCTGAGCCACTCAGTTGGACGGGTTGGACTGTCTCTTCTTCTTCTGTCACTCTGTCTCCAGCCCTCTGGGATCTCTGCTGCTCTATGCAGAGACTCAGGGGATGCACAGGTGTGTCTTCATCTGTTCCCTGTCCATCTTTTTGCCTTCCCCTTCTCCTCTTTTTTCCCCTTTAACTTCTCACTTGTCTTTCTCGTTCCATTTACACACACGTTTGTCTCAAGTGCGGCCCTATTCTCTTTCCCCGCTTTCCGTCGTTTTGACAACCTTAAAGGCAGCAGCCTGCTCCCTGAACGCAGCACCTGCTGCCGCACTAATTGAACCGACAGAGAGGAGGATGAAATGAAGGCAAGAGAGGGGTGGAGAGACGGTGGGATGGAGGAAGAGAGAGATGAACAGACTGTCTTGACGAGTGTGGCGGGGCCAGCACACTTCCTGTCTCCCCCTCACACACTTCCAGGGCCATCTGTATCCCCGCTAATAACACAGACACACACACTCTCACGGCAGAGGATGAACTTGGAGTGAACTGTTGGATGTCCACGGTGTCCTCTGCTCACTGTCAACAAAGCCAAAAACTTGTGCCTTTTTCTGCTTGTTTTCTCCCCTAAGTTCAGTGGCTGCAGTAACAGCTCCACATACACACATATACACACACACTGATTACCAACACACTCGCCTTTTCTTGAACCCGCCAGCAGCTTGCGCCACTTCTTCTTCTGTCACTTTCCCTGTCGTCCGTTGGTGTGACCTCTGTTGCAGAGACGTGTCAGCGTTTGTCATAATCTGCCATCTTTCCCGTTTCCTCTTCCCTCCTTTTGTTTATTTATTTATTTACTTCTCTCTCTTCTACAGAGAAGCATCGTCTACCTTTTCCCCTCCAGCCTGTTTATAAAGGAAGCCCGGCCCATCATGAAGGTAAGTCTGGAAGTCCACACCTCCACCTTCAAGTAAACATACAACAGTCATTCCAATGACTCCTTATTTAGTGTGATCTATTGGGCTGGAAATGAACACATGCTTCTTAAAGTTCATGTTGCTGGGACATTTTAAGATAGATTTTCTCAAAATATATTTTTCTGTTTTATTATGAGTTCATCCTATACTCTCTTTACATTGTCTACTTTAGTGGTAAAGCTCTTTGTCTTTATTTCCTTCTGGGTGTTCATTTTCTTCATCTAAAGCATGGCTGTCAAACTCATTTTAGTTCAGAGTCCACATACACTCCAAAAATAATCTCAAGTGGGCCATACCAATAAAATAAGAGCATAATAATGTATAAATAAAGGCAACTCCAATTTTATTTTTCCTTTGTTGAAAAATTGAATGAGCATGGTTATAATTACAAGCTATTGTTATGCAAAAAAATGTGAATAACCTGAACAACTGTGTACAACCTGAAATTTCTTAAGAACAATATTATGCCGCATCATAACATTTACACGTATGCATTTCAGATCACAGTAGAGCTACAAATGCACAAAACATGTACTTACAGGCAGAATATTGTTAAAATTCTTATTTTTCCTGAAGAAATTTCAGGTTGGTCATAGGTTCTGTGCTTTTTGTTTTTTTTAAAGACAGTTTGTAAACGTGAAGATTTGGATAGTGTGGTTTTGATTTTGCAATTTTTCACTTTAGAACAAAAATTAAAATTGAAAGTTACCATTATTTGGGTTTTTTTTGTAATATTACTTCACTGGTCCAATCTGCTGGAGATAACATCGTGTTATATGTGGCCCCTGAACTAAAACAAGTTTTATGCCCTTTAATGTTACTATCATCATCAAAATTCCACAAGATATTGAATTGTCTTTGTTTATGAAATGCACTATAGAACTATAGAAATAAATTAGCCTTGCTTTATGTGTTGGTAGCAACAGAATGTCAAACATAAAGACTGAAGCAACTTCAACAAAGGCCAAATTGTGATGGTAGCAGCTGGGTCAGACTATCACTTAAGAAGCAGCTGTTGTCAGATGTTCCTGGTCTGCAGTGGTTAATAAGCACACATTCCCATACATTAGGAGGGTGGTAATACTGTTATGTTCACACAGATGCTCAAATGGAATAAAATCCACTTCTTTTACTGTTGAACATCAGTGCAAACCTGGAACACTTCACATGTGCAGGTTTGGAGATGATGACCCAGTCTGTTTTCTACTGTCAAAGTTTCTCAGATCTTTATTGCGCTCATTCAGTTCAAGGTCATTGTTTTGACATCACCCAGCAGTGAATGTTGTGATTGATTGGTGAACAAGGACAAGCAACTAATGACACCTTTTTTGCTCTTGATTAGTTTTTGGGAATGTGATTAAGTATCTAAAAGAAAGAATTAGCCATCCATTGCACCAGTTCTTGCAAGTTCAGTTATTAATTCAACACTAAACAGTAATTTGGAACTATTATCACTGTGAAGCGGTGTGTCGTGTTCAGTCACGCCATACGTAGATGTGAAGTGAATTTATACTACTCGTATGTAAAGTCCATAGGAGCCACAATATTGTTGCAGAAAATGACATCACTAATGTTTTTAAGGCAGTATTCATCACCGTGTTGACATGGTTATCTCTTTAAAGGCTTAAAATGGCTTATGTTGTGTAAAATTTGTACAGATTTTTTCAATTCTTAATCAACTTCTAGTAGGATTTACAGACAATAAATTTCAATGTACATCAAAAACATTTTCATAATTGGAAAACTGGTTAAAAAAAAAAAAAACGGGATTTGTTACAATAACATAACAAAAGTTATTAATACATGTTTTGTTTTTGATTTTTAATGATCTCTTTCATTTTCAGCATCCAGATGTAGTATTTCCAAAGCAGAAAGGTGGGTCATTTGTGTTTTTGACGAAGCAAAATTGTTTTGTAATGGCGTGAACTCCCCTATAACTGACGGTGTGTCTTGCCCCGGTAGCGATCCAGTGGGGAGAAGATGGACGGCCTTTCCACTTCCTGTTCTACACGGGCAAACAGGAATACTACTCCCTCATGCATGTGAGTACAGCAGGCAGCAACTGAGGCGAAGCCGCGAGCACCACTGTCAGGGTCTGCTTTTTTTTTTTATTCCATGTGAGGTGGAGGTAAATCTTTATCCACCTCAAATCCTTGACTTTTTCCCACCTGCACCCCCGCTGCACCCTCGGGTCATATCCTATTCAGGCAGACAGAGTTGTGAGAGAAGGCCGTGCTGTCCCCGAGGAGAGCCCATGTCAGATCCTCTTTTTCCACAAGGAGAGCTGCAGCTGAAAAGAGTCAGGGTGAAAGGGAGGTGGGAGATTAGAGGGAGGTGTGACAGCAGGACGAGGCAGGACAGCAAAGAAGTCAGGATTAAAGGGCGATTCACCGGAGGGAAACTGGAATCTACCTGCTCTGCTGAAAATGGAGCATGAGTCGTTCAAGGAAACAATGGTATTTTCAATCAACCACTGAGAAACATAATAATTATAATAATTAATAACTACAATGTAAGCAGTTGGAATGGGTCCAAACACAGCCATGCAAATGAAGCCCCTGTGGCCAGTCCAACATTAGGTTTGTTGGTTTCAAGTCCTAATGACCACACACTGTATTAAGATCCAATCTGGTATATGTGATGTATCTACAGCAGTAAAAACTAAAATTTCTGAACTCTTACTGCGTCTGTTTCTGCAATTTCACCACTAGATGGCACTAAATAGCATCCACTAAACGAAGACTGGGAAATATATATATATACACACACACACACAAGTAATTTGACGAATTTAGGTTTTGCTCTCTGAAAATCACAAAAAAGGCCTATGTTGCGAAGTTATTCCTCTGGAGATACTCAAGAAAAAAATCGAAATGGAATCTGTTTGCTTCTTCAAAATAAAGTTAGTTGTGAATGTTTCTCCATTCATATATGAAATATATAATGCTGTGTAAAATTAGTTTAGTAATGTTCTAATGATCACACGTATGTCTTTGTATCAGTATTCAGTAAAAACCAACGTTTCAGGGAAGAAACAGTTTTTATAAGCCACAGTTGTCGAGTTTAGTGTGACCTCGTTTTACATTTTTTTTTTAACGCTTTTGTCCTGACAGTATGACATTTATTGCATCAATTTTCTGAAGTTTAATACCAGTAAATAATGTAACAAATAAGCAAAATTAGCCACAAACTGAACAACTAATCGACGTGAAACAAAAATAAATAGAAAAAAAGACTAAATGACTAAAAATGTAACAAATTAATCGATTTAAAATGAAGTACATCACAAAAAACAAACATAAATGTAACAAATTAATCGATAAAATGAACTAAATCACAAAAAACAAACATAAATGAACAAATTAATCAACCAAATGAACAAAAAAAAGAACAAATCACAAAAAGAACAAAACAATCAACATAATAACCAACTAATTGAACAAAATAATCAACAAATTGAGCATTCAGCAGCTTCTATAAACCTGTTTTACTGTCATGGAGGAGTCATACTTTAGTAGATTTTTTGGTCCTTCTTTTTTTTTTTTTTTAAACTAGAAATACCAAACCTTCATAAGTTGTGTTCATTTGATCATGTCCTATGTTTTAGACTAAAACATGGCCGATAGAACTGGAATGAGCCAGTTTTGCCAAATGATTACAAGTTGAATTGATCATATTCATCCTCTTTCATTCCAGAAGGTTAACGGTCAACCCATTTGACTCTAAGAGGTTGTTAAATGATAATCAAATTTTATTTTTTATGGTTCAGGCTGGAGAACATTTGTTACACAGTAGTGATAAAAGTTGAGGATTGGATCTCTGTTGTTCTGTGTTGCTATTTATATCTACATAGTGTGTTACAGAAATGTACATTTTTATTTATTCTAGAAGCTACTCATAGTATTTGCCTCCAAAATCAAATATTAAAATTTCCAACATTTAACTGCAATAGTGAAAACAACAAAAATGCAACAACTTTAGTGAAAGGAAAGAAAACCATTTGATTTATTGATATTTTACTCTCTTTGATTTAATTTTACTAAAAAAGTCTTGGTGCAGCACTTGTGATTTTACATGGCGTGCAGGTCTGAAAAATTGTATTTTATTATTTTCTTTTTGCAGTTGTATATTAATCCACAGTCCAGACAATGGTGGTAAGAGTAACACCTGCAAGTGTCCAACAGGGGGCATTAAATCTACCACCCCTCTGGGCCTTTTAGGATATTGAAACTCTTTGAATTTAACAGTGATAAAGGGTTTGATGAAAGGTTTAGGTGGAATAAATTCAAGCTCAGAAAAGATGAATATTAACATTCATATCATATATTTAACACAGTCTGGAGACATGCGTTGAGGCGTAGAATAACAGAGCTGCATATGTGTGCTGGGATTGTGCGTCCTAAATCGTGTTCGAGGTGTGGCACGTCTGCCGTGTCAGCCTTTGTCCCTTCATGGGGAGCGACTCCTCCACAGGGATTTGGAGGGAAGTGGGCTGGGGCGGGGTGGAACCAGGGTTGGTGGGTAGATGAAGAAGGGGGGTGGCCGAGACCCCCAGAGAGACTGGGAGAGAGCAGTGATAATCCTCCGCAGACCTCTTCCTCCACCTTTTGGTCGTTTTCTCACCTTCTCAGAAGCCGCTGACCTTGTGCAAAGACTTTTTTTTTTTTTTTTTTTTTTTTTTTAGATGGGAGGCGTATCTGAGACGGAGGGGGCGGGATCTCTATATATGGGTCCAAGTGTCTGATACAAGTGCAGCATTGTGCCCTGCAGCTACAATCTGCAGTGCACCCTGCTGTGGGTTTAAATAGGTACATCAGACATGTCTGAGAGCTCGCGCTGCCTGTCTGCACATCAGACTCCACTGTTCCTTTCAGGGATTTTCAGATCTGGATAAGTGTGGAATAAATTCAAGGCAATGGAGAGAAAAAAAAAACAATCTCCAGACTATTGGCCGTATGCTCTTTTGTAAAATATTAAACATTATTTGAATTTGTAGAAATAAATTGATGAATGATGTGTGGTTTATGTTCATGGCTTGTGGAGCAGGTGAAATGTTTAACCCTGTGTGAGAACAAGGTTAGCCTTCAGAAATAAGTCAAGAAATAAGGGGATGTGTCGGAAACACATTGTGACTAAACTGGTTTGTCTACTTCCTGCTTTGATGCTTGAATTTGGTGTTTTGCATGAGGTGATTTTGTTTTGTTTTGGGGGTTTTTTGGTCTGTGTTTGGAAGCTGGAGAAGACTGAAGGGTTCAAACTCATCCAAGCTAATGCTAACTGACAGAAAACACTGCTAATTATCCCAGTTTTATCAGACACCACCACCCAAATGTACACTGGTTATGCAGTCTGTTACCTGGAAATGTAATTGTTAGAAGACGGTTTTCATTATCAGTGCTAAATTAATTCTAATATCAGCAGAGGTGGGTTCTGTAGGTCAGTACTGTTGAACTTGATGAAACATTAGGTTCACAGAATTGTCATTTTTCAACCACAGTTCATCACTCCTTTAATTGCCTGTACACTTATGAAACGTTTTGTACCAGGCTGTAAACATTTTTTTTTTTGGCTGTACAACTGGGCATTTTAATAAGGGGAATATTTATATTTAGGATTTGACTCACTTTTTGGAGCCAACCATTAGTAGATGCTTAAGGAACTACATGTTTCTTTGTATTGGCTTCATTTTTCTGCCTCGGTATCTGCAGTCTCAAGGATTCAGTGTTAATTTCTAAAAGCTATAATCTTCTGGGAGTTGTTTGGTAACATCATAGCAGGTCAAACAATTTATTAAAAATGTACGGAGGTCTGTACTTGGATCAAATTTTGTCAGAAAACGAACAGAACCTGTGAAAAACAGAATTTTGATGGAGAATATGTGCGTGAACTTCCTCCTGTGCTTACAACCTTTCCTATTCCAGCTCCTTTCCATCTTTTGTCCCTTCCAAGGCTTCTCATTTGTTGTTACCAACCGTCTCACACACATACACACATACGCAGCGGTGTTGCCAGCAGGGGGCAGTGGTGTGTAAAGCAGACTTCCTGCTCGGTCACTCTGCTTGGGCTGTTTCGCTGAGCCCAGGCATTGGAGGTGCATTAACCTGCTCACTGCTCCACTGAAGCCTTTATGGCCAAGCGCCCGGAGGAACACCCCCACCAGCCCCTTGTCATACACTGTAGCCCCCGCCCCAGCTCTGCATCCACCGCTCTTTGCTCATATTTGTATTCCTGCTTCGTTAGTCCAGTTTTAATGCATCAAAGTCTGAGCCTGGAAGCATTAAAGGCCACTCACAGAATGGAACGAGTGGAGCTCTAGTTGTCTGTCTCTATAACAGACTAAATGTATCTAGATACTGGCCCCCTCCTCGCTTTTCATCCAGACAATCCATGCGAGTTATTCCCCACTATTGAAGGGCCCAGTGTTTGCAAACGTGTAACGCAAGCCCCTTATCCAAGCCTCCTGTTCTTCAGACTTTTTTTTTTTTTTTTTTGCACTTTTTCTATTACACTTTTTTTTGTAAGGAAAATTGGTTTTGCTTGATGTTTGCTTTTTTTTGTACCCCCTCCCCTTCCCCTACCCCTATGTCGCCGGTCGGAGTGGCAGCGGATTAGGCACACTCTATCAAGAAGGAATTAAACAAACATCTGGTGAATAATTGACGGGGAAATGAGTTCTCACCCAGGCGCTGGGCGGCTGAGGTGTGCGGGAGAGGGATGGATGTGTGTGTGTGTGTGTGTGTGTAGGGGGGGTCTGCCTCGGGGACGTGACCGGCATGCCCCCCCCTTCAGTGTGTCTGCACCAGTGTGAGGTTGATCTAATAATGTCAAGTGAGCTCTGATGGGCGTCCTGTCAGTTATTGAGTGTCGGGTTTCTCGACCAGCATGGTGCAGTTTTGTCTTTGTCCAGTATCTCAGATCAGAAAAACCTGTTTTTCATGAAGTGAAGTTGGATGTTTAACTAGTTTATTCCTAACAACAATTAGCCTGTGGTTATTTAAATGTTTACGACACTATGAAATACAGTAATTACATTGTTGTCTATATTAGTTTCCTTCAGTTTGCATTGCCACGGTATCTTTATACATCTGATAAAGTTCTGAACACACTTATGATCATATTTACAGTTACATTTGTTATCATTCATTCATTCATTCATCTTCTGAACCCACTTTATCCTCATTAGGATCACGGGGGTCACTGGAGTCTATCCCAGCTACTTATGGGCAAAGGCGGGGTACACCCTGGACATGTTGCCAGTTCATCACAGGGCTGACATATGGAGACGAACAATCACTCTCACATTCACATCTACGGGCAATTGAGATGAACCAATTATGCTGTCATGTTATTCTTAATTTTTATGTGTAAATAGGTCAAATTTGAATGAATTTAGAAAAATGTCCACCAGCAACAGTTGATGCGGAGTATAAAACTTATATTTTCACTCGTGTAACCAACATAAAATTAAAAAAAATGTTTACCTCATATGTGTTAGGGAAGTTTAGAGAGTGAATAGTTTTATTTTATAGGGGTAATTTGGAATCAAACAGGTTAAGATTCAACCAGTGCTAAGTATTTGAACAGTGAGACAAATGTAATTCTGCATCTGCACGTGCCAACGTTGGTTAAAATGAAGATGTTTGGTGATGTTCATCGGTTCCAGGCTTCAGTCACTGAGCCTTGTCGCACCCTATAATGTAATAATTTCCTGAAAATGTAATGACGCCTGAAAGTGTTATAAAATTTGCACTTAACTCAATCGAGAATATAATAAAACTAAATTATGTACTAACTTCACCAATAATGTAATAAAATATCCTGACTGATATCGTAATATCTGTGCTTTAACCCAGTTGTCATTCTGTTGTTTCAAATCCAGTGTATTTAACAGTCTGTAAAAATGTAGAACTTTGGACTGAAAATGAACATATATATTACATTATCTATCAAGTTTGACATTATCAGTTTTGAGAAAAAAAAGACCCACCTGAAAATGTAAAAAATCCCCAATAATGTAATAATAAACATTGTCAGTTAAAATGTTATTACAATATCAGTCAAGATATTTTATTTCATTATTGAAGTTATTACATTATTGGGTTTTATTACATTTTCAGGTGTTATTACATTTTAGGGTGCTACAAGCCTCGGAAGGATTTTCGTTCAACTATTAAAATCAAGTTTCTTATTTATGAAGATTCGTTAATTCAATTACTTTTGAACCTCTGAAGATGAAGGATTTATGCATAAAAACAGCTGTAATTCCTAAATGGTCAATGCACTATTTTTGTGAAACCCTTGGTGTTCGAGCTGAAAGTTCACACTTGAAACACATCTTAATTGTTAGACTAGATCAAGGGTGTCAGTCATTTTGGATCATAATGATATGAACTGGGTCAGACAAGTATAAAAAGTAAAATCCCATTATGAAAATGTTTACATCTACAACGTTTCCTTAAAAATGCGAATTATATGAACGACCCAAAATATCTTAAGAAAAATTAGTGCAATTTTAATCATATTATGCCTCAGTTTATCATTTCCAGATCACAGTGAATCTACAAATACACAAAACATTTAGTAACGGGCAGAATATCGTTAAAATTCCCTTCAGACATTTCAGGTTGTTCATATTTGTTCAGGTTATTCAGATTTTTTATGAAAGATAATTTATAAATGTAAACAGCTCATGTAAATTTTCTTTTTTGCACTAAAACAAAAAGAAAAA
>JAQQZY010000013.1:15937240-15955351 GCA_030068375.1 Ostorhinchus rueppellii | reverse complement strand
CTGTGTTTTTTTTTTATATATATATATATATATATATATATATATATATATATACACATTTGTATTTATTTTTTCTCTCCACATTTATGAACTATTTCCTCCTTTGACCCAAGAAAGTAAAAGTTTTGGCATTTTTATGTTAAACAAGTGCCTTTGATACAACAGTTTTGGTTTTTTTCCCATATACATTTTCCATTTTGTTTTAATTTTTTTTTATGGAATGTCTTGTGCAGTGGAGTTTTTTTTTCTTTGTCCACAAGACATTTAGTCTGTCACTATATCCTCCTGAGACCCAGTTCGTAAAAAGTTCTGGCTTTACTACATTAAGTAATTGCTTTGATTGGAAACGGTATGATGCAACACTTTCTTCAGATGCATTATTCGTTTTGTATAGATTGTCCTTTACAGCTGACAGTGTTTTTTTTTTTTTTTTAAGTAAAGCCATGAAACTCTTGTCCCCTACAGAGGACAAACATTAATTCTAATGGCCCATTCCATTTGGTTGTCTGTCAGTAGCATCATATCATTAGTTTATCAGAAAATCATGCATACACTGTACTTTATTAAATGCAATGGTTAGATTACTTCTTCCCAATTAATGAAACTGTCATGTGCAATGATGATTAAATTCTGATAAATCTACATTGAACTTTTTTTTTTTTTTTTTGTTTTCAACATTTGTTTTTTTCATGCCACTGGTTTATCATATTTCTCCACTCCCTTCCCTCCCTCCCTCCACTGAAGGTGCTTCCTCAGCTCCATCCCTGCCCTCCCCTCTCCACCCAGTCCTCCATCGGACTCTGAGTCCCATAGGGAAGGAGCTCTCCCCTGTAGCTGAAAGGGCTCCCACGTTCCTTCCTCACCTCGCCAATCGCAGTAAGCCTCCCTCCTCTACTGTTCCATGTACAGTCTGCAGACTTTAACCTTTAAAGACCCAAACATCCATCAGACCAAAATATTGACATAATAATCCTCAATTTTCATCTGAGCTTTTATGAACATCTTCATGATGAAATTAAATACAATAAAATACCTGATAAAATACAAAAAAACCCCAGAAGATAATATAATAAATTATGATAGATCACTTAACAAAGGTTGGCTATAGAGAGAATTTAATTTGGGAACTGACACAAAAGTAGCACTGGGCTTTTATAGGTTAATATTAAACCCATCTCGACTATCTAAAGACAATCGTACAGAACTGGGTCAAGCTCAAGTGGTGTTCATCTGTATATGGGGTTATGCTTTCATGAGAGTAAGAAAAGGCATTTTAGTTGGATCCTTTTTAAAATGTGCCAATTCTTATTGCTCATTAGTGACTTATTTGGTGCTGGAGATGGATTACATTAGCGTGTGAGCGGGTGGCAGATTCAAGTGCATTATTAGTGATGGAAAATGTAATGTTCCAGGCAGAGCAGGGGCAATGCTTCAGGGAGCTGCAGAAGCCACATTGGAGAACTGCTAATCCCCCAAGGCAGAGGGTGAACATCCTTTGTTTCATGTAGCAACAAAAACTCAGCAAAATGAAAGAGCCCAAGAACTCTAATGCTCATTAAAGAGTCTACTCTTATATTTTGTTAGAAAACTACTTCAGTGCATTTAATTTTAGATAGTTAAATGTAGCATCAGTGCCTCAGATTGTCTTCATCACACCAATACTGATTAATACTGGGTTTATCCCAGGTAGAAGTGTTGCATATAGCCCTGCAAATCAGTAAAAATGCAGAAATAATTAACAGTATTTTGTCAGCAGTTAGAGTGGCCTTTGCTTGCAAAATCTCACAACCATTTACAGATGAAAGACCTTTTGCAATAACAATTACAACTTTGGCCAAAAATTAACTTCAAAGCAGGGGTTCCCAATCCACAAAAACCTTAAAGTCTCTGGTTCCAGTCAGGATTTGATTTGTCCATTATGTACTTTTTAGTGAAGAGAAGAATGACCCTAGAAAACCAAAAAGAGGGAGGAAAAAAAAAGGCTTTGCAACATGGTGTGAAATTTACCCTGCTCCCTCTGTGGATAGAAACGGCTCAACCAAAACATATTTTCATATGATTATGTACTAATGAAAACATAATTATGAATATGATATTCCATTTCTGCCATTAAAGCCTCCTAAATCTCACACACTGGACCTTTAAATGCTAGTGGAAACTGGAATTTCATTAGTAAATTCAAAGGGGAAAACCAGTTTCTCAAACAGGTCCGTAATAGCTTTTTATCCCATTGTCATTTTGGCCAAGAGAAGACTACTGTTATAAGAGGGTAATAATTCAGCACAGAGTAGCTAAATACCTAAAGGTAGTTGGAGCTAGTTTTTAGGAATTTTGCTGCTGGACAGATAAAAGAGCAGGAAGGAATAGACTGTGCGACCAAATAACCCATCTTTTTATTCAGTGAGTCATTTAACCGTTTTTCTCTCCCTATAAATGGAACTGCAAACCCAAAATGACCTAAAAGGTGCAGAATCATGGCCCGAGTGATCACTCAAATGTGCAAAAATGAAGTGAATAATACCTAAGAGGATTACTTTTGCTGAGCAGATAAGGAGAGTCTTAAACTGGGGAGAGGTTGATCTAACCTTTATGATAATATCTGTGCCATATTAGAGCTCAACAGGCTCTAATTCTCGGGGCCAAGTATCTCCCTCCATTAGTGTGGGTGCCTTATCTTTTATGTAGAGGACACTCGAAAGACTCAAGGGGGCTTTTCTCATTAGAGCTACCAGCAGTGAAGCTACTGGAGCTGAAGAGTCTCGGTGTGTTGGAACCACTTGTCTGACTGGTATGGTTTTCGTTCATAGGCCGGAGCCTCCAGCGCTCGGCCCTCAGTCCGCAGTCGTCCATGGACAGCGACCTTGGTGCTACAGAGGCAGAGGACACTTCGATCACTCAGGGATACAAACTGCAAGACCTCACTGACGTCCAGGTTATGGCCCGACTACAAGAGGAGAGTAAGTCACTGAACTGAAGAAACACTGACTGTATCGTCTTCTACATTGAGCTTTTGGATGGAACCGTGTCATCTGACTGAAGCTGCTCATCTACATAATGAAAATAATATAGCTAATTATTTTTAAATTCAGTGAACAAATGCATGAGTAAAAAAAGACTACACTGAAAATTCTCATTTACATTTAAAATTATGTTCAAAAACAATATTATTTGTGTATATTTTTAAAGATAATTAAGAAAATGCATAAGTGAGTACAGTATGAAGCAAATATTAATGTATAAAAAGGTAAATGGAAAACAATATGTGGTCAAAACCATCCAAACCAAACGTACCTTAACAGTAGATATTTGTATAAATGAATACAAGCCAAATATAAATACTGGTGATAAAATGACAAATGGAAAAAAGGAAGCAGCAGCGAAATAAGGCTCACAAATACACAAAACGTGGCTACTAAATAAAAGGCTTCCTTCCAGGGCTGCACGATATTGGCGAAACTTGAAATTATACGATATGGATGCACAGCATTGTGATAACAATAATATTGTGATATTTCTTGTCCACCTAATTTCACCTCAGAAAAGTGCTCCTTAATGTTAAAATGAGCCCATTGTTTGTATGCTGACTCGATTATTTAGAATTTAAGTCAAAATACTGAACGACTACCATCAGTTCCACAATTCTGTCCAAAAACCTGCTGATGCTGCTACCACAAACTTTCAGACACAAATATTTAGTCATTTTATTCACATGGAACAATGTGTAAATGACATGGATGTATCTGATGATAACAAAAGTGCCAGAGTACCACCATGGAAGAGCTTGAACTAAACTATATTCCTTTGGCTGCCTGGTTTAGTAAATACTGCAGATAAAAATAAAATCTGGAAAGTGAAGTGTTCAGGCCTTGGACAAAGTTGTGCTCTGAAAATATTCATATCTTTTCAACATTAATAACATGGAAACTTGCATTCAACCAGCAGCAGTAGCATTATTTCAGTTTTTTGCTAGAAAAACTAGTACGTTAGTGATGGCGAAAACCACTGTGGTACCCCATGGTGTGGAAAAAAGAAAGTTAATACAAATAAATTAGATCAATTATTGCATGTCTTTGCGATATGAGTATTGCACACTTTTTGTGATATATTGTGCTGCCCGACTTCCTTCATCTGCCAACTATAACTATTGAACGTATGTAAAGCTTCTTACAAAAAACAAGCTACTGCTTATTAGTTTCACATAGATAACTGAAATGAGCACACATTTAGTTGGTCATTGTATGTGACATCAGTCGTATTAATGTTGGGGCTAATACTGTGATGAAATAACTAATATACATGTAACTTTAGGTTAATTGTTTTCAGGGAGCATCGCAGTGCTGGTAAATCTGATTACAGTTGAAGCTGTGCATCCGCTGTGTTTTTGCAGTACCCACTAGCCACTGGAGTTAGCCACAGTGATCCACTGCAGGATGTCTGGTCACTTCAACAGCTGTTATTCTTGAGTTGACCAGCCAATAGCAAGGCAGGGCGTACCCTACAAACTAAAACAAAGAGAAAAATGTGGAGTTAATATTTATAGGTTATTACATTGGGGCCTATTTTACTGGTCCAGCCCACTTGAGCTCAAACTGGGCTGTATGTGGCCCCTGAGCTAAAATGAGTGGGACATCCCTGCTCTAGTCCTGTCAGCAACAGAACAAAAAGAATAATTAAGCATCATAGTTTCCATTGTCACATGATGTATACTGTATGCCACCGTATCTCGCAGCCCTACTGTCAGCTTTTCTTTGGCTCTGGTCATTGATTTGTCGTTGGTGCTTCATTGTGTCCCAGGTGATGACTTGTGCTGACCATCTGTCTCTATTATTCCCTCCTCTCTAATACTTTAACATATGGCACAGACCTCAGAGCTCATCGCTACTTCAGCTTCATTAACCCCAGGAGGTGATGATTGTTGTCCTTTTCCCTGTGCGCGTGTGTGTGTGTGTGTGTGTTCTGCACGCTGGTCCTCATATCTGGCTCCATCAGGTCTAAGACAGGACTTCGCCAGCACGTCATCCGTCCTGGCCAACCGCCGCAGCCAGAGCTTCACGTTCCAGCTCAGCCAGCTCAGCGCCGGGCCCGACCTGGAGGAGGAAGACGAGGAGGACGACGAAGACTACGGCCTCCTTCCGCCACCGCAGCCACGCCTCACCCGCCTACCGCACTCCCACACCTTCTCCAGTATACGAGAGTGGCGAAGAAGCACCAGTTCCCTGTGCACCCCTCCTTCCACCCCCTCCACCCCACCATACCCTTCCGCTGGGTTCACCTTTCAAAGCCCGCCTCAGGCCCAGCCCCAGGGTTTGGGACTGGGACTGGGCAGCCCCTGCACAACCGAGCTGGGCTTCAGACCAGGATCAGGTAAGAAGGCCTCATTTAGCATTTAGCATACAACAGAAAGATCTTTACTTGTAATTATCCTTCTGAGACCCAGGAATATCAAAAGTTTGGCCTTTTTTATGTTAAATGTCTCGATTGGAAAAGGAGTAATGCAGCTGTTTTTTGTTTTTGTTTTTTTGAGTAAAGCAGAGGGTAAAAATGCATTTCTGGGTCTGAGGAGGATACTAACCAAATATTAAGTAGTACTTTCGTCTAATGCTAATTGACTCATTAAATGCCAAGCTGTTACTGGTAGTGTTAGCCATTTTCTACCTCTTTACCTCGACCTACGACCTCTTTATCAAATCGTACTAGTACAGTGGTACCTTGACTTAAAAGTTTAATTTATTTCATGACTGAGCTCACAACTCAGTTTGCTCGTATATCAAATCTATTTTCCCCTTTGAAATGCCATTAATCTGTTCCAGCCCCTCAAAAACCACCCTAGTTTCACACTTAACTTAACCTAAGCTCCATGTCATCACCAATAAAAAGAAAAATGTTGGACAGCTAGAAGGTATTCTGGTGCTGGGTCGTCCATGTCTCTGCTCACCACAGCGTCTTGAGGAGTTCCTTTTGTCAACCCCATTTTTAGAGAACCGACCTGGCAGCTCCGGAGCCGCATGTGGTTCTTTCATCCCTCCGCTGCAGCTCCCTGTGGCTTTGAAAAATTAATGAGCGTTTAATTTAAGTTGATTTTATTTTAGTTTGTTAGTTTTTTTTTGTTTTTTTATGTAATTCTAAATTTGATGATTATGGTGACATTAGGCGTTACAGGTATTGTCTCCTGCTGCACATCAAAGTCTGGTCGCTGTCCAGAGGGGAGGTGCTGAAATGATTTGCCTTGTACCCATGGTTACGAAAAAGAAATTTGGCAAAATAACTGCACGGAATGTGAACACAACAACAGAAATGCTTCCATGGTGAGGTAATCATGTGGCGTGAATGAGTGAGCTGAGCGGTGGTGAATCTGAAGCTCACTCATAACTCAGATTTCAGCTCGCACCTCAAAGCATAAAATCAGCTGAGCACTGGCCCATAACTCAGAAAACTCAAAAGTTGAAGCAGTGGTTAGTCAAGGTATCACTGTACTATTAATATTACTATTAATATTATTGCCAAGACGTCCTGTAAAGAGCCATTGGCCTTTGTTGTGCATGTCTTTCAAAATCAGTCGGCTGGACTCTGGATCTCATTGCCTTTTGGAAAAGTTCTTGCTGTGTTGACCTGGACTAATCAAAGTTATCTCTTTTCTTATGTTCATGTGCACTATCATTGTGTGTTTACTGTTTGTGTACATGTGAATATTGTTTTGGGGAAACTGCGTCACGACGCCCAGCCGAATATGAGAGTAAGTCCACGCCATTGAGTGATCTTTAATACTTCTAATCTCATAATCATGTTTCCTCATCAGCCGCCGCATCCCTTCAGAGTCTCCTTATTTCAGTCTTCAGTGTTTGTGTTGCAGTCCTGGCTGACCCACACTGATGCGCTAACCACTTAATAATAACTCTGTCTAAGCCTCTTGTACAAGCGCTCCTAAAGCTCTTAGACTGGCGTGCCTTTCCGTTCTGAGGCGGACACCAGAGAGAGTTTGATGGGATTACAGTTAGCAGTGTATATGTGACTGAGGGGGCTGGAAACCCTCTGCACTGAAGGATCCCAGGGACGGAGCCTCAATAAAAGAACATGCATGTCCGACATCTCATCATGTCCAACGTGTAACACACGCACTAATGTCTGTGAATGCGCCTCATGTGGACTGGGTTAGTTTTAGGTTCATAAAGGCGTGTCTGCGTTTAAAACCTGTCCTTTTCTTTCTTTGTGTGTGGGCGTCTGTCTGTCTGTGTTAGATAAGTTGCGGAGGAGCATGCCTAACCTCGTCAGAGCTCCCAGCATGCCAAGTGTGCCCATTCCGACCAATCCCAGTGCTTCCCCTTCTTTGCTTCGCAGCAGCCAGAGCTTTGACTCATCCAGCGGACTCGCTCGACTGCACTCCTCCAGTAAGATGTGCTTTTACTCATTTCAGGTGTTTTTTAGTTCAATAGACAAATAACTCAGCATGGATTATCATCATAAATACACCCGGTTAAATCAGTTTAATATTAAATCATGTTGCACCAAACTTTCCAACTATCAGATAATCAAGAGATTACAATTATAAACTTTGATTAAATGTACTATTTTGTGGTGCAAATGCAAATGCACTTGGAATGTTATGGCTGATTGATGAATGTCAAGTCTGACAGCACATGCTTGAAGCAGTATTATTAGTATTATTTCATAGCCGTTGTCACTGATTGAATCTTTAACAGTTGTGTGTTGGAAGCAGCAAAATGAGCAGCATGTCTAAGTTTTCATTTTCCCAGGTCACTTGAACAATGACACAAGTAGCATATGAAAAGCAACCTTCACAGACCACTCCCCCTCCAGGTTTATAATGACACGTTTCCACTACATGGAATCGGATCGACTCGACTCGGGTACCTGGAGACGCTGACCATTACTAGATACTACTGCTGTCATCATAGCAATGCAGTGCATAAATTCTGCGATTCTGCAGTAAAAACAGTCATCTGCTCAGAGTTGCTGATGAACTCGTTCGTTGTGTGTTGCCCCGTGAAGCGCACGCTGAATTTGTTCATCAGCCACCAAGGACAGAAATGTGGTCCTCGACTGACCACAGGGTAGTTTTGCAAACGGACATCATATTGTTTTGCGGACTGATTAACCGACCAGTATATTTCCTGTAACCTTCCAAATCTAGTATTTTAAAAATGGGGGGGGGTCGCACACTGATAACATAGTGACACAGAGACAACTCGGCCAATCAGTGTTCATACGTCACATTTTGGTCTTGGTTCCCCCATTTTTGGAACCTCGGCGGAGGCGAAACCAAGAAACTAACACCGAGTTCCAGGTCCTCTTTCGTAATTGAAATGCAAAAAGGCCCAGTTGAGTCAAGTCGGTTCCATGTAGTGAAAACACGGCGTTAGTCCAGTTTCCCCACCAGCATCTAGAACTGAGGAAGTGTCTTCATAGGGAGATGAAAGGTTTCAAAAGAGCAAAATGAGTCCAGTTCAACCAAGAAGAACAAAATGAACAGTGTAAAGATCTAAGCAACTCGACAAGGGCCATTTCATCACCATCTGAAAATAATTGTCTGAGTAATCAGGAAAATTTGAGTACTTGATTTCAGCCAAAGTCATTTTGGGAAGGTGATATGGTGAGGGTGGCAGCTGGGTCAGAGCACCTCCACAACTGCAGCTGATGTCTGGAGTGGGTAGTACTTGCCAAAAGTGGACTGAAAAACAACAATCCAAACTGGAAACATCTGTAGAATTTGTTGGATGAACAATTCTGATCCCAGGAGGCCCCACATGACACTGATGTTCTGCTAATGCTAGATCGTATCTGCTGATTATCTCATGGTCCCACACAGATGCTTGAATGGGCTGAGATCTAGATGTTCTTCCTTATTCCATTTTTGGTTCGTGCTACCCACAACAGACCGGGAACGCCCAAGACCTGCAGTTATGGAGATGCTCTGACCTAATACTATGGCCACCACAGTTTGACCCATCAGTGACCAGCATCCTTTGCACTGTGTATTCTAGTGCTTCCCCAAGTCAACTGTGAGGTCTAAATAAAACATTATCGCCCCCTCTGATGTGAGTGGACATTGTGTAGTGAAACAGGGGTGTCAGACAGTTTAGTTCAGGGGCCAAATACACCAAAGTGGTCCATACCAGTAAAATAATCATATAAGAACTCGTAAAGACAACTCTAAATGTTTCTTTTGTTTTAATGCAAGTATTACATTTACAAACTACCCTTAAACAAAAACTTTGAATAGCCTGCACTTCCACGAACAACCTGAAATTTCTTTAGGAAAATAATTGCAATTTTGACCATGTTATTTACTCATATACATTACAACTGACAGATCACAGTGGATCCACAAATACACAAAATATTTAGTAATAGGCATCTGGAACTGACAAAAATAGCATTTAGCTTTGTGATTCATACAACTTGATTATCAATGTCTTTGTGTAGCCGGTTTGGGCCTACCCAGTTGTCTTCAGCTGATTATTTTCGGAATACCTCAGTCTAAACTGGACCACTGCATGAGGCTGCTGTTGTACAGTCGGTTCCAGTCCGTTGTGCATCTTTTAAAATTTGATTCCATTTGTTAAATTGGTCGGATTGGGCCAAAAACTTTCTCCATCATGAGTCGGCTGATGGGTATGACAAAGGATCAGGTTGACTGTTTTATCCTCTGTTCTCTGCCCCTGTCCTCCTCCAGTCCCCTCCCCAGGCCAGCTCCAGAACAGGGTCCAGAGCGTAGGGAACTTCTCCTCACTGTCCCGGCAGCCGCTGAAGGCCACCGCCTACGTCAGCCCCACCATCAAGGGCTCCGCCTACATGCCGACCTCCACCAGCCTCCAGAATCTGAACAGCAGTGGGACCAACAGCAGTATCCCCATGCTCAGTAAACCAGCAGGCGGAGGAGGGGGGGGGACTCCGACGTCTACCCCAACCCCTCCCCGCAGCGGCCTGCCCCGCCCCTCCTCTTTTGTTGGCACAACAAGCTCCACCCCTCGCAGTAAATCGACCCAACCAGCGCGCAGGTAAGTAAACAGGAAGTAGTGATGAACGTTTTTTGCCCTTAATCTTTACTTAAGTATTGGCTCAGGTTTTAGCAAGAAAATGGTCATAAAATCATAAATGAAGTTCTTGATGAACGCACGAAAGATCTGTGAATGCAGCATCAGAATGTTTCTCAAACAGTTGTTGCATCTGAGACGCTCCCTGTCCACATAAATGACAGGATGTTGGCATAGGACTGATGCCAGAAAGAGAAATAAAAGCAAAAACACGAGGACATGTAGCTTGATGTCGACGGCTGCAAATTCTCATCTTTAAAAGGCAGGAAACAGGAGCTTTTCTATGAAAACTAGTGATAAATAGTTAAGTGGAGAACATGGGATAAATGTACTTCATCAGCTTCTCATACTATATGTTTGACATGTTCATTCAATGCACGAGAACTAGGAAATAAAAGTCCATGAACTGAAGTGTTGAATTTAAACCCAAGTTCAAGGGAAAATAAGATAAAGATTAAAATGTCCAGTTGGTGATTTTTCTGGTTCCATCATAAGTGGGACCATTTCCATCTGTCGGTGTCAGGACTGTTGTTCTTCATCCTTGGAACTCCATTATTCCCCTGCACTTCATCAAAGAACAACCTCCTCATGTGCCGTTTCATTTTGTGATTTAAACCATGACACGCGTTCCATCTGAACAACTTCACTGAACTGAATAAAACAAAGAAAGCAGCGGTGTCTTACCCTTGCTGTTTTTCGATCATATCTTGGTTTTATATGAATGAAGTGTCTGTTTATCGTCTAATTAATTGTTCGGTGTTGCATTGAAATGATTCCAACTGGAAACAAACAGGGCAGGGTTTGACAGGTTAAAGGAGTGTCAAACTCATTTTCTTTCAGGGGACACATTCAGCCCAATTAGATCTGAAGTGGGCCGGACCAGTAAAATAATGACAACTACAAATTTTGCACAAGGTTTCATTGCCAAAAAATAACAAACTATGAAAATTTACATTTACAAAGTATCCAAACAAAAAAAGATGTGAATAACCTGGAAAAACCCTAAAAATTTCTTAATAAAAATAAGAGCAATTTTAAGTGTTATGCCTCAACTTGGCACTTATGTATTATGGATCGGATCTACAAAGGCACAAAACATTGAGGAACAGCCTTGATATTGTTCAAATTGCACTAATTCTTTAGACTTTTCAGGTTGGCCTTATTTGCTCAGTTATTCACATTTTATTATTAAAGGATAGCTTGTTCATGTAAACATTTTTAGAGTTTAATGTTGTTTTTTACACTAAGATGAAAATAATTTGAGATTGTCATAAATTATTTGGCATAATGTAATTTTTTTTTTTTTTTTCCACATTAAACCAAGAAGAATATTTGGAGTCATTATTTTTAAGTTATTATGCTCTTATTTTTCTTGATCATATTGGTCTGCATGTAGAACCTGAGATGAAACCAGTTTGATATCCTTGTCTGATAATGTCTTGAGTGTAATTTTTGCACTTTACAAATTCATTGGCGCCATGTTTGACGCCTCTGGGTTACAGTGTAAATATTACAAGGTCATATTTGTTCCGTTTCCTCAGTTTACTGACACCTCCAAAGAGCTTGTCCACCCTCAGTGCCCTTCGCGACAGCACCTGGAGAGACGGCTGCTACTGACGGGTGAAACCGTGCAGTGTCCCCCTGCTGGACGGGGTGAGTCACCGCATCTGAACGCCTTGAATGGTTTTGACCGAAAAGTCACTGTTGAGATGACCTGGACTCTGAGATCCTGCATAGAATGCCCAAACATTTGACAACCACAGCCACGCTGATCTCGCACGTCATCCGTTTGACTCTATGCAGAATGTGTTCGGCGAAGCGGGTGGTGTTTTTTTTTTTTTTTGTTTTTTGTTTTTTTTCTTCTGGATTCTGGTGTGCCAAGGGGGGAGTCGCTCCCTGTTGCTCTTGTGCAATAAACCACTGGCTGCAGGGCACTAGATCTACTAAACCTGCTAAAGAGGGCTGCCAATTTTTAACTAATGAGCCTCACAATATTGTATTTATTTATATATTTATTTATTTGAAATAAAAGTTTTGACAAATCAGGTGTTTCCCTCTGGCAACAAGCGCCACTGATGCTGCTAAAATGTAATCTTTAATCAGTCCCTGTTCTTTGGGCACATTTGGACTCATTTTTACAAGCGAAACATTAACCTACTGTATGTATCGTGTACAAAACTACTAAAGTGTGCATACATATATATTGATGCAGTATTATTGAATTTTAAATGTTAATCTTGACCAAAATGAAAATGTCTGAGTGTGTTTACAGAATCGTCTCACCATGGTGTCACAAAAATCTGAATATTAACACTTTACAATTATTCAACAAACTATAAAAGGTCTGTTCTTGTTGCACTTTGTATAAATCTCTGAATTTTAACTTTTTATGTTGTTTACTAATGATTGCACTTCCTTTTACTATTGATCTTCTAGATTTAATGGAGATAAACACTTAATGTTTTCACAGTTTCACATGGCGTAATGTAGCACCCGCTGTTTCAGTTGTTTCTAAATAACCCTTTCATGACACATTTCACAGACACTCTGACTTTTGTTACTTTGTGGGATTGAATGAGTGAAACATTTTAATAAAACACTGAATAAACCTGTTGTGTATGCGTTTTCTTTTCAGTACAATATTGGCATATAATGGCTCATTGGTAAGATGTGGACACTTGGTGTTTCAACAGTGCCACCTGGTGGTTGGACGGGGTTAAGCATCCTCCTCAGACTGACCTCAACCACTTCCACATGGATTTTCTTGTCAGTTTCACACAAGATGTTGTCTTCAGGTAAGTAGTGAGGGTTGGAAAAAACGCATTGTGAATTTAAAACTACAAATTTGTCAAGGTACCGTGAACTTCATACAAGTGTCTACCTGATTTTAAAACATTTTGTTGGTCAATCCATGATGTAAGTTTAGGGAAGCTGTGAAATTATACATGAACTTGTATCCAGTGCCCCATTTTCCCTCAAAACGTGAGGAAATATGGGTTTCTTCCTGAATGAGGCCTAAGGGCTCGTTGCACCATGACCCCATATGAGGGCTCCAAGGTCCTTCAGAATTAAATCTTCAGGACTGGATGAAAGTGAAGCAGGTCTGAAGGCACAAGTGAGATTTAACAGGTGTTTTATTGAGACAAATTCTCACAGTATATGGGAGAAAAAACTGTACTAAACAAAATGGCTTAAAAGACCAAAAATCTTGGAAGTCTGTGGTGCATTATAATGGTGTCCTTCACACATTCAGGTCACATCACTACATTTAATAGAGTGTATAACAAAAAGGAACCAGACCCATATATGCATTTACCTGTTACACTACACTGTTAAAATATTTAGTTGTAAAAAACACAAAATCCTACTTTAGTCATTTTATCAGAGTTACTGGTTTATGGAAATGAAACATTTGGAGCAACAATGGATCTTTTAGGGACAAAATGTAAAAACCTTATTCGTCATTCTCAGTAATGGGCGAGTAATTTTTTTTTTTTTAAATGTACGTAAAAAACTGTTCGAAATAATCCCAAACGCATCAATTAGTAATTTGTGAGGTATGTAAGTGTTTCAATCTTTTTTTTTTTTAGGTGGAGTATTGCCACAGTCCACTTTTAATCCCACATGGAAACTGAAAATGTTGCATCAGATTTGTAGTTCCACCCAAGATGATGGTGGTCGGCTCCTGTTGGGTTTTAAAGCACAAATTAAACTTGAATTCCTCAAAAGCTGCACTCGTGCAGTTTACATCAGCACTGTGTAAAAACAAGTTAAAGTTTGGTCTCATAAGCCATACAGATTTTTTTTTTTTTTGTTTCACTCAGAAAAGCACACATGGCTGAAAACAATTTCAGAACTTCAACATATTCATTTGTTTTCTGAACCCGCTTTATCCTCACAGCGGTCACAGGAGCCTTATCCCAGCGACTTAAGGGCGAAGGCGGGGAACACCCTGGACATGTTGCTAGTTCATTGCAGGGCTGACAAATAAAAAAATATATAGAGTAAAATATAAGATAAAATGGATATAAAAAGTCTACATGCCCTTGTTAAAATGCCAGGATTTTGTGATGGAAAAAAAATTAGACCAAGATAAATCATTTCAGAACTTTTCCCTCCATTAATGTAACCTTTAACCTCTATAACTCAACTGAAAAACAAACTGAAATGTTTCATGGAGGGAAGTAAAAACAAACAACTGTGCATGTTGCTGTGTTCAGAATGAACCAATCACATTTAAGCTCATTAAATGGTTGTCAGCACACACCTGTCACCATTTTAAGTGCCTCTGATACCTTTGTACCATGAGATCCCACCGGTGCTTTGGAAGCTCTCTGTGGACCATGGCATGTGCTGTAAGATGTCTCTACAAAACTGTCAGGAAAAGCCTACTAGAACAGTCCAACTTTATTTGGGGTTCATCAGTCAGGACAAGAGTACAAAACAATTTAAATTCACCCTGGAAGACAGTCATCAAGGGGAGAAAACAAGGCACAGCAGTGACATTACGGAGAACTGGATATTCTTCTAAAACTGATGAAAAGATGAGAAGAAAACTGGTCAGGGAGGCTGTAAAGAGGCTGATGGCAACACAAGGAGATGCAACAGTTTCTAGCAAATACTTGTGATGTAATACATATGACAACAATCTGACATGTCTGGGCTATGGGGTAGGGGAGCAAGACCAAAGCCTTCTCTTATGAAGAAAACTACCCAAGCCCCTGCTACATTTTTTATAAACACATTTTAAATCGCCCAAACACGTGTGAGAATGTTTTATGGTCACATGAGACCAAGGCTGAATTTTTTTTGGCCATAATTCCAAAAGGTATATTTGGCACAAATGCAACTCTGCTCATTGGTAAAAACACCGTACCTACAGTGAAGGATGGTGGTGGCACCATCATGCTTTGAGGCTGTTTCTCTTCAGCTGGAACTGGGGACTTAGACAAGGTGGAGGGAATTCTGGACAGTTCCAAATACCAGTCAGTGCTGGACCAAAACCTTCAGGGTTTTGTCAGAAAGATGAAGATGAACTTCATCTTTTAGCGCAACAGTGACCCAAAACCCACATCCAAATCAACACAAGAATAGTTTCATCAGAAGAAGATGAAGGTTTTGGAATGGCCCTGCGACAGTCCAGACCTGAGTCCCATCGAACATCTGTGGGGTGATCTGAAGAGGGCTGTGCACAGGAGATGCCCTCACAGTCTGACAGATTTGCATTTTTTGGAAGAAGAGTGGGTAAGCATGGCCACACAAGATGAGCCATGCTGATAAACCCCTACCCAAAAAGACGGAGTGCGGTAATAAAAGCCAAAGCTGCTGTGAACAAACTTTTAGTTTAAGGGTGTGCATAGTTATGCAACTATAATTTGTCAGGTTTTCCCCAGAAAAACATATTTTATGTAGATATATGCAGAAAATAAAGCAGCAACTGTCGTCTGTGTTTGACTGTCCGCCTGTTCTCAGAAACACACTCTCTCCCACATTGGACATTAAACATAATAACCAGCAGATGGCAGCACTGCACCAACGTAACGTCAAACGAACGCGAGAGGATGACTTTACAGTGCGCAGGCGCAGTGACTCGTCAAACAACAACAGTAGCCAACAGGACAGAAGCTAAAAGCTAACCGCGAAAGTTTGAAAGAGCGTTTCCAAAACAGAGGTAGTCATGTTTTAACCTGCAGCTACGGGTAGTTTATATGCGAATAATGAGTGTTAAAGTAGAACAGCTACAGTTTGTCACATGAACTCCAAACACAACACACGTGTACTCAAGAGTAACACACCATATGCAGAAAAGCTAAGGTGGCTAAAGCTAACATCTGTGTGTATATTACATTGGTTGACTTAAAATTAAACTAATTATACTGAAGGTGATTCTGTCCAATAATATGAGGTTCTTTTGTTGTGTCTGATATAAATGGACTTATGGGTCGGATCAAGCCATTTGGTGTTCATGTTCAACAGTCTGTCATGGAAGCAGAGTAACTTACATGCATGTATTATACAGATTTGAGTAGGTATTTATAAGCACTTTAACATGAAGAACAAAATTGGGGGAGGTGAAAAATGACAAATTACTACTCAGTAACACATGGACTTAAAACCAACATTAATTTTTAAGCTTTCCACAAACATTCAAAACACGCGGTTCTCAACAAAAATGAACATCAAACAGGACAAAACATGTTAGTTATTATGTTCAACTGTGATGAAAATACATTTTGGAGTGAAAGTATTGAAAAGTCTGTTTTGTTGACATGAGAATGTGGCAACGTGGATGATTTTTTTTTTTACCATTGTATGCATCACCCAAATATTTGACTCATTTTTTTAAAACGAGCCAGATATAATCACAGTGCTTTATTTTATATATTTAACACCAACACAGTGTTAATTTAAACATGTTCTGGTCCCTACAAATATATGTAAATTAAAAATAAAGAGTAGTCTCTCGGAAACGTTCACAGATGGTCTTTTTCAATGTGACAGTGTATGAATTCACAAACTTTATTATTCCGAATATTCCTTTCTCTAAGTTGTTTTCATGTCTCTTTGTTAATTTAATGCAGTATAGCAGAAAGTTCAGAGCGTATCCTGTACTGTGTAAGTGGTATATTAACAAAGGATAACAGTTCCATAAAATACAGATCTTTAGCTAAAAAATTACCCCACTTGATAAATGAAACATCTTTGTCTCAAAATGTGTGTTTCTGTTTCTAACTACATCAACAATAAGGAACCAAATCATGCAGGTATGTCAGTGAGACACAGAAATTTAGAAGTGTAAAACATAAGAGTCCACCTATATACTGTACATACAATAACCTCTGTTTGAGTCACGTTGAATCAGACTGTCATTGTTTGATCATCTCTAGTCTAACTAATCCTCTTGTCTTATTTAATGTGTGTTTGTATCCAGGTGGAGTCAGTGAATGCAGCACCATACAGACAGTAATGGAGATGAGCCACAGTGACCTGAACATCACATGGACTATTAAAGGAATGACACTTCCAGTGCCATCATATTAGATGGTATATGTTCACTAAATCCATCTGTTATGTAAAATATCAATCTTTACCATCACATTCATGTTCTGTGGGATGTTTACAGTGCTTTTATTTAACCCATTTGTAGTTTTGCTGCTTCAGTGGATGAGATGATGGAGGAACATCATACAGAACGGACACCAACACCTCCTCTGTGCTGATGCTGCTGGGTGAGATATTTTGTCTTTATTACATTCTGCTTTGTGAAGAAGAAGAAGTTTGATCTTGATTTTGGGGGGAATGTTTAAAAGAAGTTTTGACTACTGTGAGTTGCTTTGTGTTTGGCTGACATACTTTTTATAGATCTTCCATAGAATAGATGGTTTCTGTCATGACACATGTTCTCTGGAGAATGTTAAAATAATGCCAATAATTCTTTTGTCCCACTTGTAGATTTCCTTCCTGGGTGGCTGAAATCCTGGAAATGGAGGCCCATCATACGGACCCGCTGAAGCTGCTGGGTGAGATTTTATTTTTATTACCAAAGGGTCAGATCAAGTGGTGACACAGGGACACATTTCCTGTTCAGTAAGCTCTGTGTTTAAACTAAATCACTTATCTGCATGTCTAATACATGTATGAATAGGTCTCAGTAAGTACTTTCACATGATACATGTTACAATGTACAGAAATACAATTTTGGGTTACAAATACTTAAATTACTGCTGTGCGATGTGGAGACTCAAAATGAACATCATTTTGCTTCCTTTTACGCAAACGTACAAAACATGCTGTTCTCATACAAAACTGATACTAAATGAAACATAGCTATGCTTTAACATAGCATAGCTTTAGCTATGATGTTAAACTTCAGTTGTGATCAATATTAGATAAAAATGTTGAAATATGTTTTTATGAACACAAATATGTTGTGAGAGGGACAGCAGTTTGTCGCTTTGATCGATAGTCGGAATGAAAGACTGTGGAACTGAAACACTTCAAATATGCAAATAAACTTTTATTTAACATACATATTACAACTTAAGTCAAACATACAGCA
>JAQQZY010000013.1:15914569-15935773 GCA_030068375.1 Ostorhinchus rueppellii | reverse complement strand
AGAAAGGTCCCAAGGTCCTGCCCGGGAATCGAACCCAGGACCTTCTTGCTGTGAGGCATGAGTGCTAACCACTGCACCGCCCTATTTTAGAAACAATTTGCCAGATTTGTGTTGTTAAATGACCCACATTTTTACCCATAAAGTAATTTTTGCTTTAGTTGGACCATAAGGGATTATCCAAAACAAAAAGCTACTTTATACTGAAGTAAATGTAGGAATGAGAATGAATTAAAGTTCGCTCTCTGACGGGACATTCCTGTGTTTTGACCCTGTAAATAAATGTAACATGGTTTTACTGTCTTTATTCTCATCAGTGAATCTTAATGGACCTTTTATTTACTTTAATCCTCCTGTCAGAAACAAAATCCATATATACTTTAAACCAGGGGTCTCAAACTCATTTTCTTTCAGGGGCCACATTCAGGCCAATTTGATCTCAAGTGGGCCGGACCAGTAAAATAAAAGCACAATAACCTATAAATAATGACAACTCTAAAGTTTTGTCTTTGTTTTAGTGAAAAAAACAAACAAACATTTAATTAGGAAAATCCTTACTTTTATAAACTATCCAAGAAAAGATATGTGAATAATCTGAAAAAACTGAAATTTCTTAAGAAAAATAATCACAGCTTATCATTTCTACATGTGCACTATGGATCAGATCTATAAAGACGCTTAGTAACAGGTAGAAAATGGTTCACATTGTGCTTCATTTTCTTTAGACATTTCAGGTTGTTCCTATTTGTTCAGGTTATTCACATTTTATTGTTACAGGACAGTTTGTAAATGTAAATATTTTTATAATTTAATGTTATTTTTTGCACTAAAACTCTAACGGTACCGAATAGAACCCAGAAGCGAGACCAGAGACAAGGGTAAAGTTTAAAGGAGTTTACTGACAGAGTGATGTTAAACACATTAAACTCAGGAACACAATAAATATGCACAGTTCTCCTTATCACACACGGGAGTGCACCAACTCGTGCACTCGGGTCCAAGATCGTCCACGGACTGGTCCCTTGGTGGGTGATGAAGGACTGGTGATTCTCGTGGTCCGGGGCTGGAAGGCGGGTCTGGTTCCGAGGGGACGACAGGCAGGAGACGTGGTCCAGGGACGAAAGGCAGGTCTGGTTCCAAGGGGGCGACGGGCAGGAGACGTGGTCCAGGGATGGAAGGCGGGTCTGGTTCCGGGGCGGCAACAGGCTGAAGACGGGGTCCAGGGACAAAGGGCAGGTCGAACTGGAGACAAACGGGTGTACCAGGGAGCAGGCAGGAATCGAAGTCAAACAGAGCAGAAACAAGGGCAGGAGACAGAAACCGAGGACTGAAACTGGTCAAACACCAAAAAGCAGAACCGGGAAACGTGCTGGTAAGTCGTGCTGGGCATCTAACAAACTGGCACCAGGGAAGAGTCCGAGAAAGGAATATATAGGGGAGAGATAACGAGAGACAGCTGAGCACCCAGGTGTGCGGAGTTAACTAATTAGGTGAAAGTTCAGGAGCAGCAAGGATAGGACAGAACAGATTTAAAGACACCAGCCCTTCACCAGAGGATAGAACCCATAACCAGAAGACCGATACATGACAAAAATGAAGACAAAAATTTGAAGTTGTCATTATTTATAGGCATAGTGTAATACTTTTTCCCGTCAAACCAAGAAGAAAAAATATGGTCATTACTCTTTGAAGGTTTTTATGCTGTTATTTTACCATAGATCATATTAGTTTGTATGCGGAACCTGAACAACCTTGACTCTGGAATTTTTGCACTTTGCAAATTCATCTCAGGGGCTGCATTGGAACCCTTGGCCCCCGGGCCGCATGTTTGAGACCCCTGCTTTAAATACTTTATACCTTAATTATGGTGATCCACTGTTCTTATTGAATGTCTGTTTTAATTGGATGTCTGTGTCCATATTTGGATGTATGTTTTTACTGGTGCCGCTTTTATTGGATGTTTGTTCTTATTTAGATGTTTGATTTTATTGGATATATGATTTTATTGAATGTTCTCCCACAATATTTTATTTATTGTTATGCACCTAATCTTGTGGCACTGTCGTGAGTAAGCTCCGCCCAGTTTCCTTGTACTATTATGTGCAATGACAACAAATAAACTTCTAACAAATATACTTTTGGTCATATTGTCATTCAGGTCACTTCTATATCTACTTCTTGTCTGTATTTTCAGGCTGTGAAAAACACAAGCGGCTCCTTTTACGATCACTGATCAGATTCTGTCAGATACGGTTCTAATGCGCTACGCCGTGTCTAAACATAGACGCTTGGAAAAGTGGTTTCACGTTTTCATAATAGCATGAAACGACATCAGATCATCGATATTTATATTTAGTCTTTTGATATGGATCAAGAGGAGGAAAGAAAGGCACGGTGTGTGTCTTCACATTCAGTTTTTTTTTTTTTTCTATCGATTTCTCAGGTTTAATTAATAACACAAAATAAATTAACTTAGGTGGCCGTATCAAGGTATCTCATTATGATCAGTAAAACAACAAGCACATTGTAAATATCTTATTATTGAAGTAATATAAACCAATTTAGGTAGAGTTAAGAAGGTTACAACAGCAAAACAATATGAGCATTCTGTTAAAACATGGTTTTATTGATAGTTTTATTATTATTACTATTATTGCCTGAAATGCAAAATTATTTCATGACCCTGACAAAACATCTGGATATTCTAAATTAATATAAGTAGGTGTTGAACAATACCATCCACCCATCTGTGCATCCGATCTGAATATGTTCATTCACCAAAGATAAAAATAAATATGCATATTTCTCAAGATGTTGAACCTGTTATCAATAAAGCAACAAAAACATGTAAGGCACAGTATTTTCTTTGTGTTTTGACAGAAGCATTTATTATTAACTGCTTATCAGTAAGCTACTCGACAGCGGAAAGTACAATTTAACTCGAAACAGATGCTTAAAAAAGACCGTGTCGTTAATTACACTCCATCAACTTTGCGTGCCTGTAAGAAAAGTAGAACCAAAGCTGCACGTTGGATTTCTAATACTCCTCACCCTCAGCCCCTCTCCCTTTCTCTTCACCGTTCTCCCTCACTCTTTCTGCTCTACCATCTGTAATGAGCTAAGCAGTGGAGTGTAAGCAGCTTCTTAGATAATGAGGCACAATTCCCCGGGGAGTCAAGCTGGGCCCGCAACTTTAATATACCATTTCTTCATCCTGAAAATGAAAGCAATCAGAATGGAGAGATACTGTACACGCCGCTTGAGTGTCAAGAGGAAGCTCCTACCTCGACTGGAATCGGAAGCAGACGCACGATTTAGGAAAGGGACCTGATAGTAACGGCGCTTACTGGTAATACCCGCTAGAGACGTACAAGAGACTGGCTTGTTTTTAAACAAAACTGCGCCAACAGAGTCCCAAATCGCAAATTATCAATTTTTCATTACATGCTGCAGCGAGTAATGATTTGCATGTCTGCTACTTTACAAACAGGGCTAAATGCATTTGGAAAAGTCCCCAGCTGCAATGCAAAGTAGATGTGTAAAGGCTATGGGTTATTTTATGGTTAGAGATAGCGGCTTGGCAGTCTACCTCTGCACTGGGAGCTGAGACCTCTCCAGCTTTTCTTGGAGGATATCTCCATAATAGCCTCATTATTCAACTGTGAGCCCAGGAACACTCAGGCTGAAGTAATGAGCCCCTCACTAGTTGCTGAGTATCACCTTTTTGCAAGAGGTTGCATGGAGAATGTATCCTGATTAGAAGTGCTGTTTAGCTATTTTGTAGCCAAAATGCAGCAAAGGGTGGTGTCTTTTTTTATTTTTATTTTTTCTGTTTGTTTTGTATTGTTTGATTCATTAAAGTCAGGAGAAGAAATTCAATAATGATACACAAAAATGTCCCTACGAGGAGCTGCACGTTGTAATGTGTTGTATAGTGCGATCGCTAATATGACAAACTGAAAGACGTTGGTTATGTGGTTGTTTTTGTGTGTGTGTGTGTGTGTGTGTGTGTGCGTGCGTGCGTGCGTGCGTGCGTGCGTGTGTGTGTGTGTGTGTGTTAAACTACTGACCATACTGCTGCCTACGAGAATAATAGCAAAAAAGGAAAGTTGAATATTCTCCTTCAGATCAACTTTAGTGTAAATTGGTTAAGGATCTTGTTTGTTATGTTACGTTCATTTAACCCATAAAGACCCTGGGCTACTCATGAGTCAGTTCCCAAATACATTTTTCTCTCTATTTATCACCATTTATTATAATATTATTCTCTGCATCTTTTGTTTTACCAGTGGAAATCAGGTATTTTCCAGTATTTCATTTACTGATCATATGGATGTTCATAAAAGCTCAGATTGAAGTTGAAGGCTGTTACATCAGAAAAAACTGAAGAAAAAGAAACTTTTGAAATATCAACTTCATGTTAAACCCAGTGTCTCCATCCACTGTCATTGATCCAACTCCAGTAGTTTTACTGGTGAATCAATATTGTAGAAAATGACAGTGTTTCCATGGTAACTACAGCCTCTGAGCATCCAAATGGGTCATATCTGATGTTCATGAATAAATGACAATTTGTATTTTACACCAATTATCTATCTATCTATCTATTGATATGATTAGAGGATCAACTATTATTTATTTACGCTTTATTTTTATATCCACACTATGCAGAATAAACAAATAAACAAAAAACAGACCACAACCGTTCGAGCATCTATCTTCAACCTTTAGACAAATAAAACACAGACAGATTCAAGACAAATTGGGCAAAAAAAAAAAAAAAAAAACACCTCAAAATAAGCATATACAGGTATCAGATTATACGGGTTCAAGGATTTCTTTGATTAATGTAAATATTTCATTTTTCTCAGTATTTTTTATACATTCGTCAGCAGTGAGTCTTAATGTGAAGGTCAGCCTTTCCATGTCATAAATGTCATTTATTGTTGTCCAGTCCAGAAGTATTGGAGGACCTTCACACATCCATTTTTAAGTTACAGTTTTGTTTTGTTTTTTTTTACCCTGTTAATAGTATTAACAAAAGATATTGGTCAGATTTACTCGTCTCGTGTGGTAGGCTACCCAAGTTATTCACAATCAAATCAAATGTTAAGTCCATTCCAATTATATTATTGATTTATTTTTTCACCAATGACCAGCAAGGTCCAATCTATTCTATTCTATTCTATTCTATTCTATTCTATTCTATTCTATTCTATTCTATTCTATTCTATTCTATTCTATTCTGCTTTATTCTATTCTAGTCTATTTTATTCTATTCTGTTCTAATATAGTCTATCATATTCTAGTCTATCTATTCTAGTCGATTCTATTGTACTTTATTCTCTTCTAGTTTATTCAAGTCTATTCTTTTCTATTCTAGTGTATTATATTCTTGTCTATCTATTCTAGTCTATTCTAATCTACTTTTTTCTACTCTATTCTATTTAAGTCTATTCTTTTCTATTCTAGCCTATTCAAGTCTATTCCATTCTATTCTATTCTAGTCTAGTTTATTCTATTCTAGTCTATTCAAGTCTATTCTAGTGTATTCTGTTCTAGTTTTTTCAAGTCTATTCTATTCTATTCTGTTCTATTCTATTCCTATCTTTAGTTTTGCCTGTAAAGTATCTACTCTTCACAAATATTACAGCATTTCGACTTCCTTCCACCGTCTCCACCTACATGCATGCTGGGCTTATTTTCCTAAATTTTCCATTATTTACAAAGGATTGGAAGCTGTGACTAATGCATTTATTTATAGGTAAAATATCATTTCTTCACATTTTCATTGATTAGTCACAAACCATATCCGAACAGCGGCTTGTTTGCAGTCTAATGTTCACCCTGTGCTTCACGGCTGGTCTGACTGTGTTTTATTATTGAAGAAGCTGTGACATTTCTTTATGTAAATACAGTTATATGTATGTACATACTCTATGCTGGAGGTAAAATCATCTGATTAAATTCAAGTGGATTGTCTTATCAGAGAATTCCTGGTAACTGGAAAATTAATTTTTACCCTCTGGATAAGACGTTTTCGTGTCACCCATTATCTTTTTTAATATGATAATTATTATTTATCAAATAATTGTTCAGATACAGTGACACTATGTTTTTTGAGTTGTAAATAGAATCATGTTTTAACCCATAAAAACCCAAACAGCCACCGGCAACCAAAACCCACTCCTGATCGTTTAATACCTATTGATCCATGAATCCTATCATTAGATGTAAATATTTGGTGTAAAATACCGTTTGTCATCTTTTTATGGTCATCAGATATGACCCATTTGGAGGTTCAGAGGCTCTGTAGTTACCGTGGAAACACCATCACCTTCTACAACGATGATTTACCAGTAAAACCCATGGAGTTGGATCAATGACAGTTGGTTTATGTTCAGTTAATGATGTATTTTACTGAAAAAGTCACTATTTCTTCAGTTTTCTCTGTTTTGATTTAATGACCCTTGAACTTACTGTGAGCTTTTATGAACATTCACATGATCAATGAATTAAATGTAGGAAAATACACAATCTACACTGGGAAAAAATTCAAACTAAAGAGGATAATATTACAATAAATGGTGATGAATCAATTAAGAAAGGTTAAATATAGAGAAAAATTAATTTGGAAGCTGCTATTAAAGAACCAGTGTGTCTTTATGGGTTAATGAAATGCATCAATGTTGGCGACAATGTGCATAAAAATAGGTAATGTGTAAAAATATGTATCTTGTGGATGAAAAAGGCTTAATTCGCCACTTTAAAAATCTTTTGGAGCCTTCCCACCTTCACACTGACATAAAGTCACACTTTTATTATTTTATTCGACTCTACATCATGAAATTTGTGTAGTAAAAATGTTAAAGTGTCTAATATAATCCCACTTGTCCTTTACTCAGGTTAGAACATTTATTTCCCAGTGGGTTTGACTAAAACTGTTGTTCTATTTAAGAAACACTGGATTCACAAAAAGACGATGATTCTGCCTCAATAAAACAGTTGCCTTTATTAGTTTATAGTTTTGTTTGTCTCAAACTTTGAAGTAAAAAAACAAAGAATAAAACCAAGAAATCAATTACATAAACCTATTAACAGTCATTAATCACAAAAAAAACTAAGTATAATAAATTTAACATAAATGTACATGCGCATCAACTCATAAACACAGTTTGAGAAGGAACAGACAGAAGCAAACACGCTCCAGTCCTGACCCTTGCTTTTTTTTTTTTTTTAATATATATTGGTTTGATCAGTCTGAATCCACAGTGAAACAGGCTGGAGGGTTGTTCTTATACCAGGTAGATTCAAGGCCACTTTAGGGCCTCAGTTCCTGGTGGGAAAGGACAGTATGCCAACAAAAACACCAGTGTACATATCCTAAATAAACTGTAGTGCACATGTAAATGGGTATTGATTTTCAGACAGCCTTAATTAGGTGGTAATGCCAGTAAACATAACTCAAACTCACAGTTTCAGAGCCTACATCACTCCTGCACCAGCCTGGACCTGGTGTTATTTCAACTTAATGGGTTTTTCCTTATTCCAGACATTTCTGGAATGTCTGGAATAAGGAAAAACCTATTAAGTTATTAAGAAATGAAGACATAAAGAAACTAGTAACGTGGTTTTATTTCAGTTTTCAGCATTGTGCAGGGGGCGGAGTTACTTAAAATGGAGGTGAAATTATAATTTATTAACTGAGGAACTTACAACCTCTTGTTCATTACCTCTGCCAAGGTTATGTTTTAGCCAGGGTTTGTTTGTTTGTTTATTGTTAGCAACATAACTCAAAAAGTTATGGACTGATTTTGATTAAATTTTCAGGATATGTCCGCTCTGGATCAAGGAAGAAATTTGGATTAAATTTTGGAGGCGATCCAGATCACCGTCTGGATCCAGGAATTTTTTAAAGGATTCTTTATCATTGTGAGACGGGGCATGACAGCACAGAGCTGCATATGAGGTCATTCAGCGCTATCTAGTGGAGGAAAGTACAAACACTGCCTTAAAAAAAATTTAATAAAAGTACAAACAGTACCTTGGCGGAGGTCTGTGCTCTCCAAGTGCTTTTCTAGTTTTATTTCTGTGTTTATTGATCTGATTTTCTCTCTGTTCCTACTTTTTTTATGTACTTTTTACTCCATTTTAATGCTAATTTGAAGTATGTGTATCATTAGTCGCTTTTCCATTGACCCCCAAATAGAGCAAATATAACTTGTGCATAAAAATTTACCTAATGATAAAATAACATTTTCACCAAAAGTCTAATTTTTCAATTGATCTATCACACAAAACTACGATGGAAAGACCTTTTCCACAATTAGTCACGTGAATACAAAAAAAAAAACCAAACAAAAAAGCAATGTTGATGGATGTTACAAGTGAATAATAAGAGTTTTAAAAGAAACACGGTGTAGTATATGTGGATACACCAGGACTGAATATTTTTTTTTAATTTAGTACAGGATAAAGGGGTTATATAATAATAATAATAATAATAATAATAATAATAATAATAATAATAATAATAATAATAATGTGAACGTATCTATGTATCTAATGTATCAACTTATTTATTTTTATCATCATGTTTATGACGTGATTTCTTGCGTCATTTTGATAATAAAATACATAAATCACCACATTTGTGATTTAAAGGAAAAAACCCAACATTAAGCACTTCTTTTTTTGACATATAGTAAATATCGGTAAAGTTTTGTGCCGATGTCCAATGGAAAAATCACCATTTATTGTTTGCTCTTTTCATTTCCTCTGCTTTTTCTTTTTGCTCTAATTTGTGCAAAACCTACGCATTCTCGCTTTCAACTCGTCACATAATGATGCTTGGTCGAGGCATCACTTTTCAACATGCAGTGCACTCTTATAGCATCATTTGTCAACGCAGGGTGGGTGTCATTTTTCCACATGCAGGGCAGTCATCATTTTTTGATGTGCGGGGTAGTCTGAAAGATGTCTAGACAATGCCACATTTACAGCTTGGATCGGTTACTGCGTAAAAACATTTAAAAGTAGAAAAAGGGTCATGAGAAAGGCTACCTGCTCTGTTCTATCTGTTTATGATGAATTTAAGGATAATACAATAATAACAGAGGGCAAAGATGTCAGTGTTAGGACATGAAAACAGGTTTGCAAAGCACACTAGGTTACAACTGAAACATGTACAGTTAAAAATGAAAACTAGAAACGTACTAGTGTGAGGAGCTGACCCTGTAATGGAGTTTTTAAATGGGTTTTGTTTTTTTTTTCATACCATTTTTATCTAATTAAAATAAAATATCTGAAGTTTTAAAGGTGGGGTCTGAGACGTTAGAAAAGTGGCTCGAGCAGGCTATATTTTGAAAAGACACAATTCAAAAGTCCCAACCCCTTTCTTCAGACCCCCCCCCCAAAAAAAGGGTTCACATTCATGAGCACTGCTTATTCACATGGTAAGAAAAAACTTGACAACATCATAATGAATCTAAACAATATATATGATTATTGTTTCATGTTATATTTATCGGTATATGAGATTAGAAGTTGGGCTTTTCACTTGTTATTTTGATCCATGTTCCAGTCATCTGGGGCTAGCAAGAACAGCTAACTGTCAGACTGATGTCAGTCTAGCAGCCACTAAAGTTAGCTTTATCCTCTATTATCCTCTAACTGGATGGATACTTGATAAAATGGCAACATAATGCTGGAAACAAATGAATACTGTCAAAAAATCATAAAGCTATAATGTTCTCTTACCTATCCAGTAGAAATACACTTTGCAGCTCAGCTTCGATTGACTCCACTGCTCATATCCCACACCCATGTTCACTCTCCTCCACTCTTCCAAAGCCTTTTTCTTGGCAGTAGCCTTCCTTCTCTAACACAGATTTGCGTTTACAACCTGTTGTTGCCACCTTTCCAAGTGTCTACCTATTTTAATTGTGTATGCTAGCTAATATAGCTATCCAAGCCCTCGCTCAGTTTCCTCAGTAGGAGCTCCAAGCTTCTGAGGATGCGCGATTCGTGCCCAAATAGGGGTGTGTGTGGAGGGGGAAGGGGGCGGGACAAATAGCAGTTGACATTGATAGACATATCACCGTTCAATCATTTCGAGTGGGCGCTCAAAATAATTGGATGTTGTTTTTTCAGTCCTGTCGGTCCCACAGGTGACTAAAACTTTTCATTTTTGTGTCAGAGCATTTAATTAATTGTTTGCAATCAGGGTGTGAAGAAGATTTTTAGCAATATAGTAAAAAAAAAAAAAATGCTCCAGGAAAACATCCCAGATCCCACCTTTAATGCACTACTGCAAGGGTCTCAATCATGTGGCCCGGACCCCCATACCCAGCCCACAAAAGGGTCCAAACCAGCCCGCGGGATGAATTAGTGAAAGACAAAAATTATACTGAAGATATTAACAAACAAGGATTTTAAAGCAATTTTAGGTCAGTTCGATCTATAGTGAGTCATACCAGTAAAATACTATCATTTTTAACTATAAACAATGAAAACTACCAATTTTTCACTTTGATTTAGTGTAAAAAAAAAACACACAAAAATGTTTACATTTACAGAATAGCCTTCGATAAAAGATATGAATAAACTGAACAAATATGAACAACCTGAAATGCCTTAAGAGAATTAAGTGTAACTGCATCAATATTCTGACTGTTATTGAATATTTTGTGTATTAGTAGATCCAGTTGTAATGAACATGTCAAAATGAGACACTGAGGCCAAATAATGGCATAGATTGTTAAAATTGTACTTTTTGTCTAAATAAATGCAATTTTCTTCATGGTTTTTCATGTTCTTCACATCTTTTTAAAGGATAGCTTGTAGATGTAAACATTTCAATAATATAATTTTACTTTTTTCACTCTAAAACATAGAAGTTAGATTCACGCATTTTGGAATTGATATTTATATATCATTACGTTATTATTTTAATGATCTGGCCCACATCACGTCATATTGGGCTTAATTAAAATGAGTTTGACACCCCTGCACTACTGGGAATGACACTGTTAGTTCATTTTAGGTTAAATAGTGTGAAAATGTCGTCAAATTTAGCTTTAAATTATTTTCACCAATAAATTAACATCCCCACAGTGAAGTAAACTATTGTGTGGTTGCTTTAATATATTCACAGGAGCCATTATCTTTGAGTTTGCAGACTGCATGTGAATTTCTTGGATCTGAGCTATGACCAAGATGGCACCAGCCAACCTGCTAATGCAATGCGCTGCCATCGCAGCATCACAGTTTAATTAATGATCATGGTTCTGTCTTTCGGCTTTGTCTAATCCTCATGAGAATGTCACACACTGTTACACTTCCCACATGACAAGAGATGCTCAAGTCATCTCACATTACATTTTTTCCCCTTTTGTATGGCTTAAAGTGTTAGTAATTTACATAATCTGCCCTTGTGTAAGCATCCATTAGCTCTCTTCCCACTGCGTGTGTCATTGTGTTCAGGCCTGACTCGAGCTGTCTTGGAGCTGTAGTAAAAAACCTCTAAGTCCCCCGGTTGCCACCTGAGTCCCACTGAAGCCGGATCATGACGGATAGTGCTGCTGTCAGACCTCGGGGCCTTCTCAATCCATGATAGATACCCTAACACACACACTCCTGCTTGTTGTGCCTAAGGTTAGCTTTACAAACCTGGGGGATCCTAATTAGCCCTTGGTGTGAAAACACTCCGACATGATGTGTGTATTTACAAATGCCAGCGTCCCATAGCTCACATAACTGCTTATAAAAAGGATGCACATATGGTTGCAGAAAAAATTATTTGACCATCAAGTCATTAAAAAATGGTTATGCAATCAAGTACTAACTCCTCTGTGTATCATGTGACTCAAACAGACAGAAAAGAAAACATGGAATGTCTAAAAGCACTGTTTTTGTCAGTACAATGACAGATATTGATGTAAAAACTGAAGTGATTTTGTTTTTTATCAAGAAAACATGGAAAAATGGATAGATATCAGCTCTGGGATTTAAACTACTATGAGCTATTTATGTTGCTATTATATTTGTCCAAACAAATGGACCTTTAGTTGAACCAGGCATTAAAATGAACAAGAAACTGAAGAAAACAAGTGGCCATCTAATCATTTTATCCACAACTGTAGATTGTCTATCTTCATGCATATACTTCCTGTTTCTTTTCTGTGCACTGGGTTTTTACTATTAGCTCAAACACATCTTATTTCCTTTTAAAATTGTGAATTGTTCTGTACAGAGTGTGACCCAAATGCAGACACACCAGGATTAGAGTAGTACACAAAGGTTTATCATACCTCAGTACAACAACACAGAATAGACAAGTAGAAAACAGTCCAGAAAGAATCCTCTTCAGAACAGTACTCGCAGTACCATCACTAGCATCCACTGTGTCCAATATCCAAGGGGAGAGACTGAAGGCTCAGTCGGGGATGGTCCAGAGGTCGAATACCAGATGATCCACACGGAGGTCAGGCGTAGTCGTGTCACTGGGGCAGGCTCAAACTCACAAGTCAGACGAAGGCTGGTCGGTATCAGGCTAGAGCAGACGATAGGTGTAGTCAGGCAGGCAGGGGTCAAAACACAAGGAGCTCAGGGAAACACTGGCGATAACGCTGGAGAGTCAAGTACTCGCCTTAACAATCTGGCGAAGAATGAACAGAGGAGAACTGGTTAAATAGCGTACACCTGACGAGCCACACCTGGCCCGTCAGGTGTGCAGGATTGGCTTGATTAGAGCAGAGAGAGAGATTTAGGTGAGAGGTCACAGGAGGAGCAGACAGAGAGTAGAGCAGAGATATGACAGGAATACAGACATTTCCCAGCTTTTTGTGCCAAGTGTTGCCTTTTCACTCCTTGTCACAATGGTCTTCTATTTCCACAGCTGTTTGTTTTAGTGCAGTGTTTTTCAACCTTGGGATCGGGATCCCATATGGGATTACCTGAAATTCAAATTGAAAATGGATAGATATCAGCTCTGAAATTAAACTATTATGGGCTATTTTTGTTATCATTATATTTCTCCAAACAAATGTACCTTTAGTTGAACCAACCATTAAAATGAACAACAAACTGAAGAAAACAAGGGTGGTCTAATAATTTTGTGAGTGCCAAAATGATGGACATTCATATATTTTGTTTATTTATACTACTATTTATTTATACTATGGAATACTGAACAATAAATATATCACACCAGATATCCCCCCCCAAAGATTTCATCTGTTCTTAGCTGGAGGTTACAGAGATGTGTAACCTTATGGTAAATCACAACTTTACTTTGAGGCAAATAAACATAAGAAAACAGTAAGAAAAAAAATCTATGAAAGCAACTAAATAACCTAAAACAAAGACAAAAAATATCATTCCTCAGCTAGGGAGCACAATATTAGTAATCATGTAACTGCACCAACCAGTATGGAAATATTCTAATATGCAATGCAAAAGCACAGGCACGGATGAATATATTATACAGCATAAGCACATGATGGAGCTGAAAACTGTCAAACTTCAACGACAAACTGAACAGATCAGTTACGAATTATTCCATAAAACACATCTATGACTGTTTGAAGATTTGATCTGAGATGATGGATTAGCTTCTATAGGGAGATGATGGAAAAATGGCATAAAATACAGAAATAATTAAAAATGAGCAAACTAATTGTTGCATTTATGTTAGACGGGGACGATGACATAAGTTTAAGGTTTAATAACAACAGAGAGTAGAAGATTCTGAAGTGACGGTTAATGGAGAGATACAAATATTTCTTGATCCTGCTGTGTCACCATTTATGTTGTTTGTTTATTCAGTCTTTCATTTTCTAAACCATTTATTCATAAAAATGGTCGTAGCAGTGTTTCCCAACCTTTTTTGAGCCACGGCACATATTTTATATTAGCAAAATCACAAGGCACACCACCAAACAAAAATATCTTTTTTCAGGGGGTCCAGGGGCATCGGTGACCCCTCGGATGGACCCCCAGATTGAGGTGTGTTGTATAATAGTATGGGAGGCGTCCCAACCCAACAGATGTGATTACTCATTAATCCACACAAAACTAGTGAGGGAGGCTTTATCAACAGAACGCAGCACATCAGGACTGGTTCACTTTCACTTTTTAAAACATTTTTTTTTGCAAATTTTAACAGTAGACTATTGTTGTAGAGTGAATCAGTGGTGCATGCGGTCGTATATATCTACATCACGCTGCTTGGTTACAGTAACAGTCAGATGAAATTAGATCATTTTCCCCGGCACACCTGATGACTTCTCACGGCACACTAATGTTCCACAGCACACTGGTTGGGAAACACTGCTCAAGCCTGTCCCAGTGGCATAGCTCAGGGGTGTCAAACTTGTTTCTTCCAGGGGCCAAATTCAGTCCAAACGGATCTCAAGTGGGCCGGACCAGTACTGTAATACCATCATAACCTATAAATAATGACAACTTTTTCTCTTTGTTTTAGTGCAATAAAAATCATTAAATTGTGAAAATATTTACATTTTCAAACTTTCCTTTAACAAGAAAAACAGGACAGGAAAAATAATTTCAGTTTTAACAATATTATGCCTAAACTTATCATTTATACATGTACATAACACACAATGTTGCACAAACATTTGGTAATAAGCATAATACTGTTAAAAATGTGGAGTTTGGAACTAAAATATGAGCGGCTTCTGATTCTGTTTTTCATTGGTCCAGGTCATTTTTCTTCTTGGTAGTTCTTCGAGAGCAAAACTAGTCCAGTTGAACTTTGAACCCAGAAAAATGGAGGTGTCACTACTTGTAGGTTATTATGCTGTTATTTTCCTTTAGATCATATGTGGAACCTGAACTAAAATGAGTTTGACACCCTTGAGTGTTAATATGTTCACTGTAATTTCTGCACTTCCCAAATTCGTCCTGTGAGCCAGATTGGACCTTTTAGCGTACCAGTTTTGGCCCAAGGGCCGCATGGTTGAGACCCCTACCCTATGTAACACTAGTTCATCATAGAGCTGACATATTCAGACAAACATCCATTCACTCATGCCCACACCTCTGGGTCATTTAGATCAGTTAAACCTATTGAAGTGCATGTTTTTGGACGGTGAGAGGCTGGAGTACTCAGACTGAACCCACACAGACACAGGCAGAACATGCAGATTCCACACGGGAAGAGCCCAGGACCTTCCTGCTGGGGGTTTGTTGATTTAGAATTCAATTTTAAAAGTCAAAAAAGTTGCAAAGATAGCAAAGTAATATCTCATTTTGTGTTTAGTTTTTATGTCAGCTGACTGCATCTCATGATTTACAGGATACACCAACACCAAAACAGCCACTGCCTTTCACCTTACTCTTCAAGGGGAATGTGAAAAAAGTAATAAAAGAGCCAAAAATCCTGCTGATGTAGCAGAGACATTAGTTTTTCTACTGACATGTTAGTTTTACCACAAACTCCAACTTTCTTGACTTGTATAATATAATTGTCCCAATTATTATAATTGGGACACATTGAATTCAGGCGTTTCTTTTCTAACAGAGGTCTGGGATACAAAAAAAAAAACAATGACAAATGCCATAATAGTTTTATACTGTGGTAAATATCACATTTATTGTTAGTATTCATGTTTGTATGTCAAACCAGCACGAACAGGACATTTTACAGCTTTAGTTATGATGTGTCACAGTATTTTTGCCCATGCAGTTTATAAACATCAATATTTCCTTAAAGTTTAATGTGAAGAAAGTAGATAGTTGTGGTAGAAAATTCTTATTTAGTCAAAGCAAGAACATTATTTTAGAAATTTAAAGGTAGAACATTTAGTCGTGGATGGAAAAATAAATCAGTGTTGAGAGAAATTAAGTAGAAACAAGCCCCGCCCCTCATATGTATTGCATCTTATTTTGACATCGAGCCTACTGATGTCCTCATGTCTATGCATGTAGTGATGTCAGCATATCACTTGTCTCTAAATATGTGCCAAGTTTGACGTAAATTGAAACAAAATTGATGTTTTTATAGACATTTGAAATTTTGCCGATTATAAGTAAATGGGAAAAGAAAAAAAGATTTTAAAAATTCATAAAAAATTTGAACTTTCACCCACTTCTCCCAAAATGCAAGGACTTCTAATCTGGGTCACTGGCAATTTATAAACTAAATTTGGTATGAATTCAACCACTAGTTTTACTGCTACAGACATGTGAAGTTTCTCCCATTGTAAGTAAATGGGGGGGGAAAAAAAAAAAGATTTAACAAAATCATAAAAAAATTAACTTTGACCTGTTTTTCCTAAAATGTAATCAGATCTGCTCTGGGTCACTGGCAATCTATAAACCCAACCTGGTATGAATTCAACTAATAGTTTTAAAGCAAACAAACCAAACCAAAAATAATCCCCCTTGCCTCCCCTTTGGGGGCGGGGCAATAACTATTCCACTTTACAGTGAAAGTGAATTGTGGAAACATGCTTTTAGTTCTGGATTCACTGTGAGACGTTTCAGTTTTCAGATAATATTTTTGAGTTACACATCTGGACTGACAGGTTGCGATACCTACGAGCAGAAGATGAAAATGAGAACAATTGCTCAACAAACTTTGACAGAGTTAAACACGCCAGCGCAGTTTATGAAAATACCGGTGTAACAGCGCTCATGACCCAGAGCCAGAACTCAGGAGAAACTCATAAACCCCACACATATACTCACACACACACCACGGTCCTAAACGTATGCTCAATCATGCATCTCTGTGCTGTCACATACACTTAACAAAGCAGCTCATCATTTATTGTAGATTAATCCTTGTTCCATACAGTGTCGGGACCTGCACTTTACCTTGTTTTATCGTCATTAAAGGGAAGAGATTGAAGAGCATGAGAGCGTGCGGGAAGAGCGAGGACAAAAGAGCACAGAGCCAAAGAAATATCCAGTAAATGGCGATATTGCATGGGGAGGCAGGGAGAAGTATGTGAGGCCGGGGGAAAAAAATAGAAACAGAACAGAAAGAAAGAAAGAAAGAAATGAACCTTTGACAGATGAAAGCAACAGTGGATAAGACTGGAATACAAAGGGTGAAGACAGACAAAAGGAACGACATGTACCAGGTTAGGTTTTAACACCTTGGTGTTCCAGTAATTCTACAATATGTGTTGTTAGATGAAACTGCAGGTCACAGGAACAGCACAAGCTGGCTGAAATAGAAGAAAAGAGGAGGGGGGGCAGGTGTACAGGAATAAAGACAGAGAGGTGTGGAGAGATTGAAGCTTCCTCTTTTAATGAACCCTGCAGCGTCTGTGCTCCCTTCCACGCTGCAGCTCCTATAGCCTCTGCCCTTCCTGTCAAGGCCATGTCCGAGCTGTACAGAGCAACAGTGACAGCTGTAGCAGGCCCACTTTGAAGTCAGGAGTGCAGCAACAGGGTAGATAATGACCCCACCGATCTCCTCCCACTGCCCTGGCTGCTCCCCTTTGCCTGAGAGAGAGAGAGAGAGAGAGAGAGAGAGAGAGAGAGAGAGAGAGAGAGAGGCCTAATGAGCATACTTTTCTGAACAACTTCCACTGAAGGCAAATGCATTAATTCTTGATCCGCTGCCACCCTCTATAGTGCTCTTCCACCACTGTCTTCCAAAGGAGCTCGGATGAGTCAGGGTGACGGAGTCACTAATGCATGTTTCAGAAAATAACACTGAAGTGGAGGAGACAGGGACACTGAAACCGTAAGATGTTAAAAGATAGCTCTAGCTGTGTTGGCAGAAACAATTCAGGTGCCAGAATAAAATATTGCTATTTTGTGTGTGTCTGTAAATCATACATTATACATATTGTCCACATCACACACATGATTTTTGATCCAAAAATACACTTAACCCATAAAGACCCAGGGTTACTTTTGTGTTAGCTCCCAAATCAATAATTCTCTTTCTTAAATGATTTTCACCATTTATTATAATATTAGCCCCTTTAGCTTTTGTGGGGGGTTTTATGTTTTGTTTTTTTGTTTCAGTGAAAATCAGGTGTTTTCTTATCATGTAGATGTTCATAAATGCTCAGATTAAAATCAAAGGTTATTGTATCACAAACAGAAAACAAAAGAAAAAGCAAATCTTTCAGCAAATGTATCAATAACTGAACATAACACTGAATGTTTGGGTCTTTATGGGTTAAAACTAACTTTTCTGTTCTTACTATATTACTGTTTGTTTTAATTTATTGTTATTACCTGTATTATTGCATGGCATGTGCTGCTGACCTATTGGCCAGGTCACCCTTGCAAAAGAGATCTCAACCTCAAAAGGACTCTATCTGGTTAACCCTGTAAAGCCTGGACCATTAAAACACTGACAAAAAAATTCCAGCTCTTTGAAACTGGAGCTGTTATTGGTCCTTCTGAACAACCAAAAAACAAACAAACAAACAAACAAACATGTTTTTCAAATATCAATTTCGATGGACATGTTTCAATTTTGTATCATATTTGATACATGGGGTCTCAATGCTCAAATATTATTTTTTTGACGAAACAAAAACATAATATAACACAAACATGTCTCACAAATTGGTAATTCCTTTTCAGAACTGTCAAAGTTCTGCCTCTTTCCTGATTAAGGATAATCTTATAGTATCACTGGAAAGGCCTCTGGAGAATGAATTCCTCCCCCTGGTGGATTATCTGTGTATTGCATGTATCTAATTGTATACATCAGGTTTTTCAAGAAAAAAAAAAATTACATTGATCATGTAGAGGGCTTCAAAACTCATGTATCAAATATATGTTTGGTGTTATAGGGTTAAATAAGGGCTAGTAAAAATATGGAAAAAAAGGCAAAAAAGTACTACATCCTTCGAAGTCAAATTAAATTGGGACTATTTGTGTCCATGTTATTCAGAATAGTAGTCTTTTTTTTATTTTTTTGTGGCTACTGGTTGATGAGATGTTAAAAGATACCTGCATCTTTATTGACAAAAAGCCGGAGAGACAAGGTTGAGAAGCACAAGTGACTGGTGGATTTAATGATACTGAGGTAAATAAGCGTCTGTCTCCTTCCCAAACAGTTACAGGGGGTGGCTGTCCGTTATTCTGTGTAATTAATTAATGTTTGCCTGCTTAAAATGCCATCCCAGGTGCCGCCCAAGGAAAGATGTTGAATGCTTCTTCATTTGGCCTGTCAGGGTTACAAAGAGGAGAGGTAATCCAAATCAGCTCTGCCAAGGACAGCTGCTTCATCACAATTATAACAAGGTGTCTGCTTGCTGCATCCATACCTGCGGCACTTCAAACAGGTCGGGGCTAATCAATCCGTGGTTCTTCCTGCCAACAGCTGCCTCACTTTTCTCCGGGAGATGTTTGATGTTAACTAAAGTTCCTGACGTTGTTCCATTAGTGAGATCAGGTTCAATATTGCAAAAATGAAACGTTGGTGGTGAAATGATACCTCATGGAAAAAAAAAAAAAAAAAAAGTGAGAAGCTCCTACCACCACCTTCAGGAGGTGCATGAAAAGAGCCAAATCGAGTTATTGGTGTCAGAGTCGTGTGTAAATGGTGACAGATAATAGCAATTTTTGTAAGTTTAGATTGAGCTTATTTTCACTATCATTTCCTGGAGGTGAGGAAAAATACAATTACTGCCTCCGCCACCGAGGAAATAATCATCTCACATTCTTTAGTTACATTTTAAACTGTCTGGCAAGTTAGTATATCTTCAAACAACAGGTTATCAGCATTATTCTGCCGCGCATTTCTACATATTTGAGTCTGTTTTATCTGCAGCTTTCATTTTCCCCCCATCTGATGATGAATGGTCTGGTGATGCCCTGAGAGATCTTTACCTGCAAGACACTGTATATCACATCAAAAGCAAACAAAACATAAACGCGCTATCAACTCTACCAGGAATTGGACCGTAGGGTACATGCATCATTCTATTTTAAGACACACACATTTCAGACAGAACAAATAAAACGGAGCCCCGAGGGAGGAAGCAGGAGGAAATGTCTTAAAACAGCTGCTGAATTTCTACGCAGACTAACCATTGTTTATCACCTGCCTGGTATAAATTAACAATTTTCATCCATTTAGTTGCTGTGCTGTCTAGACATATACTTTATCTGAATATCAGCGAGTAAGGGGGAAATGACAGACCGAAAAAATTAAGGCAGTAATTTGGTAACACTGTGTTTATATGGGGTCCTTTACAATTTTCATCCTGAAGAGAAGAAAATGAAGGAATAAGTCAATAAAATGGAAGTAAATGTCCTGATTTACTGAGTCTTTTCCTGTTCTACTTTGTTTTGTGTCTGTTGGGTTTCTGGTCCCTGCTGTTTCATCCTGCTCCACTTTTCTCCCTCAGTATCTTTCCACTTTTCTAGTCATTCCTCCTCTCACCTGCACTGTAGCCCTGTCTCCTCTGTTTTGCATTCAGGGTTAGGATGAGGGTAAGGTTAGGATTAAGTTTAGGGTAGGGCGAAGGGTTTACAATTATGATGGGGTTTAGGTTAAAGTAGGGTTGGGATTAGAGCAGGGTTAGGGTTTTTTGCTGGGCTAGGATTAGGGTACGGCTAGATTTGGGATTAGGTTTAAATTAAAATAGGGTTAGGATCAGGGTTAGGATTTAGGGTAGGGTTGGGTTAGGATTAGGGTGAGGGTAAGGTTAGGAGTAGGGTTATGATAGGGTTAGGATTAGGGTAGGGCTAGGGTTAGAATTAGGGTGGGGTTTAGTTAATGTAGGGTTAGGATCAGGGTTAGGTTAAAATAGGGTTAGGATTAGAGTAGGGTTAGGCTTTTTGCTGGGCTGGGATTAGGGTGAGGGTAGGGCTAGATTTAGTAGTAGCGTTAGGTTAAAATAGGGTTTGGATCAGGGTTAGGTTAAGGTAGGGTTAAGATTAGGGTAGGGTTGTGTTAGGGATTAGGATGAGGGTAAGGCTAGGGTTAGGATATAGTAGGGTTAGGATTAGGGTAGGGCTAGGGTTAGAATTAGGGTGGGGTTTAGTTAAAGTAGGATTAGGGTGAGGTTTAGTTAATGTAGGGTTTGGGATTAGGGTAGGGCTAGGGTTAGGATTAGGGTGGGGTTTAGTTAAAGTAGGATTAGGGCGGGGTTTAGTTAATGTAGGGTTAGGGATTAGGGTAGGGCTGGGGTTAGAATAAGGGTGGGGTTTAGTTAAAGTAGGATTAGGGTGAGGCTTAGTTAATGTAGGGTTAGGATT
>JAQQZY010000013.1:15817803-15830582 GCA_030068375.1 Ostorhinchus rueppellii | reverse complement strand
GGTGAATGTGAGGCTTTGTAAAGCGCTTTGGGCACCATGAAGGTGTAGAAAGGCGCTATATAAGTGCAGTCCATACTACCCCCAACTGTTGTGAAGATTATTTACACCCGTTTCATTGATCATAGCTGAGGCAGTAACCCCATACTACCAAGATTTTATCTGGACCTAAAACTGCCAGAATCTCACAAAAAGTCTGAACTGGTTCAAGTTCTTTAGAAATATTTGTAAATGTATTACTTTGACTCATAATTAGTCTTGTATTACAGTGCACTAAACCGCTTTTTGGATAGTAGATGGTGTAGCATACTGTTTCTCATTTTGTTGCTTGTCTTGACCTTGAGTGTGTGTTAGCCTCACTCATTCAAATTTGAGCCAAATCAGTGTTCATATGTTTGAACTGATACAATTTTCGTAAAACTAAATTTGTCGGGGGTGCCATGGACCCAAATGTCACATTTTTCCAATGAATCAGTGTAGGTCTGGGAGATTGATAACAGACTCAAATTTGAGTGAAATCAGTGTTCGTATGTCCAAACTGAACCAATGAACATTATGGTAAATTTGTAGGAGGCGCCATAGTGCGAAATTTCAACTTCTTCCAATGAATGGCTGTTGGCCTGGGAGATTGACAACTAATTCCAATGTTGGCAAAATCAGTGATTGTATGTGTGAGCTGAAGCAATTTTTGTAATGGTGAATTTTTGAAAAATACTTTGCGACCTCCTCGCACAAAAATGGTGACAGCTATCCCAAAAAATTTGGTGAACTTGTGATGCCCCACTTCCGGATACTGTACACCGATTTTGAGCTCATTCGGCCAAATGCCTAAGGAGGAGATAGTTAAAATATGACATCAGCAAAAACGCTGAGTCAGGATCAGAGCCGGCCCAAGCCTCCATTGGGCCCTAAGCAAAACTGGATTGTGGGGCCCACTATTTCATTTGTTTGTTTTATTTGTGATTTTTTTCTCTCTTCCTCTTTCCTCTTCTATTTTTCAGCCTCAGAAGGATACGCCCTTTTTTGTGACATTGTTTTGAATGGAAGTACTCGTGAATTGGATCCGTAGTGCACACCACATGGCAGGAGGCACACATTATGGTGCAGCAGAGTTTTCATGTTTAAACAGAGGCAGTAAGAATCATAAGGCCTACACCACCAGCACCACAGAAAAGTGTTTTTTTGTACAATAGTATAATTTTGATTGTATATAAATCATCACTCATACATGCAAAAACTTTTTTTTTTAAATTGCACTTGGGGCCCCCCCAGAGTGGCCGGGGGCCCAAAACAGGTTCTTAGTTTGCTTATGCCTTGGGCCGGCTCTACTCAGGATTTTGTTGCAACATTGCCGTACCAAAATCTACAAAATCTATCTGTAATGTCAATTTCACACACTTCTGAATTTTGGCAAAACTTGTTGAGTTTTCATAAATGTTCAGGGGGTCAAATTTCAGCTCAAAGGACAGGAGAAGGAAAAATAAATGAATAAATAAATTTTAAAAAAAATTATCTGAGTAAGAACAATATATCCGTTTTCATGGAAACCACATATTTGACGTTATCTGAAAGTTTTCGAGCTCCCCCATGTCAGTGTGGAGCCCAATGTCACATGCCGTACATTTACTCATATGTGACTGACCCCAACTGGGCGTTGCCCATTGACTCCCATTCATTCTAAGCAGACATAAATATGTGGTTTGTATTATACATGTTGTGTTCATGCTAGGGTAGGGCTCACTGCCATGAATGGGAATATGAGTCAGAGTGTTGACAGTGCTTGAAGGCGGCTGCATCATGGGCATTTTCGTCCACATGCCCCCACTGTGGACTCAGAGGCCCTACACCGGCGTCACTTGGTTTGGGCCTAATTATATACATGTACAGGGAGTCAGGGCACTTTTTCCCTGCCCTCTGTATTCTTTATTTCTTTCCTTTTCCCCCCATCAGAGCTGTAGGTTTATTTCTCAATGTCTGACGCATTGAAAAAGTGGCGACCTACGATGTGTGACCTGGCCCATGGCTGGCCTCAACATGCCTGACCCACCTGTCCTATTATCATTTATCATGGAATCAGCAAATATAGGCACCAAATGAGGGAGGGGTCGGCACACCACCAATCCACAGAGGGATTCGAGGGAGAGCCAAAATGTCACAGTAATAGTCTTCATGGTTTTCTTTTGTCCTCTTGTTGGATTTTTTAAACAATGAGTTTTTCTATTTGTCCAAGGTTTCCCAGACAATTCACAAAAAAGGTGAAAAGTAATGATCCTGTTTAGGCTGTTTACACTGTCCTTCACTCATATTCACTGGTTCACTCAAAGCTACTTGTCATGTCTGAGGTGAAAGCACCACTGAACACCAACAACCAGGTGAAAAAAAAGCCCTATAGACTGTGATCTGTGACCTAACGTTCCAAGAACACAGCTGAACACATGACAAAACTCAATAAATCTTGAAACGACTGATTAACTGACTCAAAAAACTGCACAAATCTTGACCTCCTCCAGTTTTTGTTGCCAAATGTGCAAAGGAAAAACCCATCAATTCTGCCTCAGTTTTCCACATTGCAGTTTTTTACCCACTTTAAATAAAACATATGCAAACCTTTTGAGAAAGTGCCAAAACATGTCATGGCTACAGGCCAAAAGTCTGCGCTGAATGTCTGGAAGAGCTTACATTAGATTTAATTTAACTCCAAAAACAGGCTACATGGTGTCAGTACAGAACAAAGTCCCTGTGGAATGACAGAAGATAAAATTTCACAATCCACACTCAGGCTGACCTAAGACTACTCTGCATGCATCAATAACAAAACATCGCATTTACTGTAAATGTCACATCTGGGACTCAGGGACTGATTACAGCATAATGGGCGGTCACGGACACACACACATGACTGTGAATCGAGACGGTAATATCACTGGTTTGATCCGGCTAACAGTCCGTTATCGATTACGGGAGGAGCAGCTAAATAAATCATATCTACAGTGCTTTATTCATTTCAGTATTGGTTTTCTGTGCTGTATTATGAAGAGCATCCATTTACACAGGGCGGGTACCACAAATAGGAGACTTAATATGGGATGCCAAATGAATGAACAGAATTTCTTCCACTGTCTTTCATTTAAAGGGGTCATATTTTGCTAAACCCACTTTTATTAGTCTGTATTTGGACCCTAATAGTACATAAAGTTTGAATGTGAACCCTCCAGCTGCTGCAAAACTATCTTTATATCCATTTAGGCAAAAATCAAGTGGATTTCTACAACCTGTTTTTATTCCTGCTTAATTTGTTACGTCTATAACTAGTTATGTCACAACATTTGCACATATAAGGTCAAGACTTCTGATGAATATTTCTCAGAATACGTCATAATTGTTTATCAGCAGCATTGTGCATTTAAAGGGCCAGCGCTGAAAACAGCTTTTCTGGTGTCAATACTCAGAAATAGGATTGAAGATGGACCTGTGGAGTTGAATTAATGAAAAATTCAGACCCAAGCAGAGCATTTACAGTTTATGTGGAGCACAGGGAAATGCTTAAAAATACATAATTCCATTAAAAAAACTAAATATCACTCCATTAAGATGTGTATCTGTGGTACACCGTGTGTGCATATATATCTAATCTGAAATTTTGTGTAGAATATACGTGATGAATTGAACTTGATCACAAAAGCTGGTTGAAATAAAACTTTTGCATGAACATTGAAAAAATTTGACGACTACTAATGAAATGATGAAAACAAGAATTCAAGCAACATTTTCATCAGCTGAAATAAATAAAAACTATAATGAAACGAAAAATGATAACTCACTGAAACTGTATTATCTGCTTACAAAACTAACGAAAAATATAAAAGATAAAAATTGTGGATAAAATTTTTGTCTTTGTCAGTGTAAGAATTAGCTGGTACTTTTACTTTCACCAGATAGCTGTAGTGCCTGAGTTACATAAAAGGAAGTACTAGTAGCTATCACAAGTAGAACAAAACACTTCATTTTTATTTTTCACATACCAAAAACAGACAGTGTGTGCCCCCTCCACAGATGACAAGAAAATAGAGAAAAAAATCATTTCACTCCAGACCCTTTCAAATACAGTAGATCTGGCTGAAACCACTCACCTTACAACACTGTAGGTAAATTCAGGGCAGATTATCTTTAAGCTTCCCATAAATGTACATTATTCACACCGATTTACAAAATGAACCTATAGATTAACCTTTGTATTTCATATAATGTATTATTTTTGAAAATGCACCCCTTGTGGCACAGATTTAGTTATTTCCTTCCCCTGCTAAACCTCCCCTCCCTCCAGGTCGAAGGGTCTGGTCTGATTAGGCAGATTGTCTACACCTGGCCTGCACTCACATGGCCACGCCTCCATGTGAGTGCCCCACCCACCGGCCTCACAGGAAAAGAGCAAACAGTGAACAAAAGTGAACTTTAAGTGAGAACAAATTAAATAGGCACCATTTTTAGCTGTTAACACAAACATAATGACATGAATGAAAGGTTAAATATTAATACAAAATGATTAAACTAAATAAATGTGAGGTGGGGGCGTACACCTGATTAGTAAAGGGGAAGTCACTACAGCTCCCTCACAGTCGGACTGATATGAAATCAATTTATTTCACTCGAGCAGTTTAAGCTAGCGGCACCATACGGCACTTCACGGTCCATCACTTCTTGTCACTTGTGGTTTAGAGTCGGCTTTTTGTCCCCATTCTACCTGGAAACATGTTGACTAAAGTTGGGAGAAAGCAACTGAGTCCTGTATGGGATTTATTTGAATATAAAATAATGACATATTAAATAAAAGATATGAAAAAAGTAAAGCTAAGCATTTAGGGAAAAAAAGTGAAAACTAATAAAAACTACCAAACCTGTTCTGAAGTCAAAACTAAATAAAACTTAACTATTATAAAAAAAAATCATAAACTATTCCAACATTGGGTTTCAATCACTTAAATATTGTTCTGACCATTTAAATATCGAACCATGTTTTAAAGGGTATATTTTACTAATGAAAGGGAGTAAAAAGCCTGTTCACTAGATGTACTTTTATACCTTTAACCTTTTCATGCATGAATTACTAGAACCTTAGTCAAGATATTTATCCTGAGCATGAAAAACAAAATTGTGATCAAGGTTTTTTTGTTTTTGTTTTTGTTTGTTTGTTTTTTTCATTGAGTTTAAAAATGTCCACTCAGCTAGACATCATGCATTTAATTTTTGAAGCAAAGAAACGTGTATTTAAAACCTAACATCAGAAAGTGATCTGGAAAACTATGCAATAAAAACATTTTAATGCTACTAATCAGATGTTTTCCACAATCTTAACATACTCTAATACTAGTTATTTTTCACTTCATGGAGATAATATGGGAAAAAACAAAACTGTTTTGTTTGTTGATTTATACTAAAATATGTCGCTGCACATCCGGTTTATCAAGAACAGCACAGTTACAGCAACTGTATGAATTGCACTGTACGGGATGATGCATAAGTGTCCACTGTGTTGTCTAATGTGGAACTAAAACAATAAAACACATGAATATATAAGAGAAGCTTTGAATACCTGTCCACCGTAGTGACCTCTATGCATGAAAGGGTTACAGTTTAAAATGTGTATTTTGTCTGAGAGATGAGAGGAAATAACACTAATGAGACACACTGTTTGCTCTGCCTATATCCAATTATTTGGTCACATTTCTAAAGTTTTATCTTGAAAACAGTGCAAGATAAAATTCTGACAGTGTTGGAAATCTCATCTCACAGTGTGACTACCGCTATGATCTACATCTACTGATCACTCATACCTGTCAAACCTGTGCAACTTCCCCTCTACACCTGCACTTGCCTCCTTCACCTCAATTTTGTTTCTGTTTTTTGCTACTTTTATGTCAGTTCCCAAATTACATTCTCTCTATATCTAACTTTTCATCAGGGATTTATCACCATTTATTCATAATATTATCACAGAAGCTTAGATTATTAGATGTATTATTATCATCCATTACCTGCACCTTAACTGTCTTGTATTATTTACTATCTATTATCTATATTTGTATTATTTATTATCTAAATATTCCATCCTGGGTTAAAATACATTCACACTGTTCATGATAACTCTCCTTATCTATATAATCATGTATATACTTCAATTCCACCTGTGTATTTCATATTCATTACCATCTGTATATTTAGCATCTTATATCTCATTTTCTTGTTCAGTCCTTATTGTTTATTTTTAGTCTTTATAGTCTTTATTGTTTATATTTATTCTTTATTCTACTTTATTATATGTTTCCAATGTCGTTGCTGCCAAAATGCAAAGGGAAATGTCGCAGCAAATTACTATTTTTTTTAATGAAGCTGCACATTTACAGTTATTATCTTGCATTCCTGTGTAAAACTACATAAAAACAATGGCAGCAAGAATATAAGCTGTTATCTGCACCAAAGGTGGACACACAAAATATTGATATTTTTGGTTATTATTTGTCAACAAGGACTATTTTGTCATTCCAATTGGTCATTTTCTTAGTGGATAACTTAATTTAATTTGAAACAAGTTATTTATGTTTACTTGTTTTCATGACAGGTGGTCTAATACATTTGTTAAGCACCGTATATTACGCTCTTTTTGTGAGTTGGCTCACTATAATGTTTTTAGTCATTTTTACAACAGGGTCTCCTGCTGTTTAACTTTAAACTGGCCATTAATGTCTGTATGTGTGTATTGTCTCTGTCTGTATTGTTTTGTGTTTGTACATGAATGAGTTTCCACACTGAGGTTTAATAAAGCAACTCTAATCTAGGACTGCAGACTGGTTTATGGGGAGAGCTTTACAACAGCAACACAGAGCAAGTGAATTCATCACACGAACATGAATAGTGACATTTCAGGTCCTTCCAACGACATTGTCCTCCATAACCGAAGGGCAAAGTGTGTGTATCCACGTGAATGCACAGTTCATGCATACATACATGTACATATGTGCGCATGGACGTGCAGGTCTGCATACAAGGAACAGATGTCGTGTTTACACAATCTGACAAGGAAATCTATAGAGGAGAAGAAAAAAAAAAAGCTCAGCCACTGGAGTAAAAGTCTGCAGCTTCAGAATTTGAAAAGATAAGTCTTCTATAAAACACATCACAGTTATGACATATCTGGGTCTCCACCAGTGAAGAAAAATTGTCTCAGACTCGTAGAATTGAAGTCACAACAACTCACTGTCATATTTCTGCTCCACACCAGCATAAGTGACTCAGTTGTGTTCACAATATCTGGTTAAAATTAGTCAAGCCACTTCTATTGCCTCAGATGTGTCACAAGCACATATTATTAGATTTACACCATTACTAAGCTAATATAGAGTAAACTGCAGAGCTGTCACTGGGCCCTGCTAGTACATATTCATCAGTCAGAGGCATATGTTTGTATATTTTTAAACCACACTGCACCACAGATGCATTTTTCATTTCTTCCAGTGTAATTAAATAGATTTTTTTACACAGCAGCATATCATTTGATTAGAAAAATAAACCACAAAAGATGCAAAAGATACAAAAGAAGCTGTGGATTTGCAATTTCACACAAGACCATCTTTCTTCTTCAACATAATCTAATTTAGAGATGTAGGCGCATGCATCAGGAAAGGGGTCCATGAAGAAAAAAACAGATTAACTGTGGACTTATATTTATACGATAACAAAGATTTAATGTTAAAGTCAAGGAAAGACTTGATTTGACCTTTGACCTTTGGATTGATAGGTTTGAGAAATACTTTAAAAGATAGGTATGTTTTTAAGCATGTGGTGACGCAAAAAGTGATCAAGTTCTGGGAAATTTTGACAAACAGGGTAAATAATACGGTCATTTGTAATTAAAAGCTGAAGTTTTTGCAATCTAAACCACGTTCACAATGAGCTTTTTGGGAAGACACACTGTCGTCACAAAAAAGAGTCTGTATTTACTGTGTGTTTGTCTATGGAACAAAGTTGTCATCATAATATAACCACAATAAAAGTGGTGACATACAGCATGAGGGCCATTTTGGGATGTGGACGTTTAGGCTAAGATGTTATATCTAGTTACGTTTTGTTCAGTGTTGCTCCTTTTTATTAGCCTGGCAAGCCCGACTATGATCTGAATACATAGTCTGGACACGATGCATAGACTGAGCTTAAGCGTACGGGTGGGATCAACGGCTGTCTTTCAAACTGCTCTGCACATAATAGGCCAGCGCTATGACCAATCAGAGCAACGAACAATGTGACGTATACAGAACGACGAAAACAAGTGAACGGGGGAGTATTAGATTGAGCCCCCTGGCCACATGTTTGACTCCTGTGTCCTCGGAGATCCCTATTGCGCTATAAACCTGGATACGTTGACTTTAAAAAAAACTTGAGAAAAGTGGTTGCCTAAAAAAAATTAAGTAATGACTAATGAGCTTTTAAGTACATTTAACTTGAAATCTTTTGTCATATCAATTTCTTTGCATAGTTATTATAACTAAATATTTTTAGTAAATCACCTTGGAATTAGGTGCATTGGCTTGAATTATTTAAGTGTAAGAACAATACAAAACAGTGAATATTACAAAAATGTACTTAAAAAGATCATTCATCATTACTTAATTTTTTTTAAGGTAACCACAAAGTAAAGTCAGCGTCTCTGGGTTTACACTGTGGTGTCAACCTTTAAAATAAAACGTAATAGATAGAAATGTAAATAAGCTATTAAATGTTGTAAATCAGCAATACGGACCAGGTGATGTTATAAAGTCTGAAAAACCTTAGTAGCAGGTGAATATCTTAGAAAAATCATCTCATCTCATGCTGTTTTTACTTTTGTATTTTCTCTTGTTGTCTTATTTTAGCATATCTGACCTGTTTTGCTAACCCTGACCACGTTGTTTTATGCCTAATCCTAAGTAGGGTGTAACCATGGCAATGTGGAGATGTCTTTTGGATGATTCCACGCATCAAAAAGTGTTGCCCTAATGACACCCTAAGTACTGAAATGTGACGCCCTGACCAAGGTCGTAGGGAGCAAATCCACCTGCTTTTCCAACAAAACTAACCAAAGTAAATGAGCTTTCAATTGTATAGTCGTAGAAACCAAATATGTGCCTGGAATTTTGGTAAACCTGACTGACCCCTGCTCCGTAGAGATACTGAAAAACATGTCAAGTATGTGTGCACCCAGTATTATACTACTCTGGGTTCCTGCAGGTGGTAATTTGTTGATCCTTTCTGATTTTTTTTTTCAAGGCCACTTCATTCATTTATTTGAGAAACGACCGTCATAATGTCAGTTAAATGGAAAAAAGAGGCAAAAGTACCATAAAGTATGAATAAATACATAAATACTAAAATCCATTCCTTTCATACAACCAGGAGAAGAAAACTGGAAAGAATTTCAGAATAAATAATTATATCTGAATGTGACATCATTAAATAGATGCTCCTCACAAGCACACTTTGAAATAAACTTTCTCTCCCTTTTTTATTAATGTTATTATTACAGTTATAATTATTGATTGAAAACTTTCCAGACAGAAGGTTTGCTTGTTACTGCTTATTTAAATTATCAGAACATATTTACTGGTGATCATATGCATTTTTTTGTGTCAATTTTGTTTTGTATTCATGTTAAGACCTTGGCGCCTGAATAGATTTCCAAATGTGGAAAAAAAAAATTTCAATTTGCATTTTTTCTTTCAAGTAGATAGTATTTTGGTTGCCTTTTGGAGCAGGGGGTTTGCCACAAATTTGCATCAACAGCCATCAAGGGGTTTAATTATGATGTGCCATATTGTATAAAGCAGGCAGGTTGTCAATCAAAATTAATTTTTGATCATTTCTATGTAGAAACCACTACAGATGGTGATGGAACAAAGCAGTAATTTAACTCAATAAAAGTAAGCATTCCATAAGAAAACAAGGATAAAACACATCAGAACTCTGCAAACAAATCAAGAACTACACTTTTTATAAACCCAGAATACTGTAAACACATAAAACTATCCCAAACTACCTTGCCCCGTTGCATGCTGGGAAACTTCCCCTCAGCTGCTCCTCCAGCACGCTCCAGTATTAATCTGGATGATTTTGTCAGTTTTCCTTTTTTCAGTTTAATATTTTGTGCTTCAATGACTTTTGTTTTACAACTACACTTCGACAAAAATGAACTAAATTTAAAGCAAAAAATGCAAAAAAAAAAGATGCATTGCGTTTTGATTATGCATTATACTTTTTCTTTCTTTCTTTCTTTCTTTCTTTCTTTCTTTCTTTCTTTCTTTCTTTCTTTCTTTCTTTCTTTCTTTCTTTCTAAGTCTTCCTTAAATTCTTGCGTCATTTTCCTTATTTTTTCTGAATTAAGAGAAAAAAGTATGAATCCTAGATCTTTCCTCCTCTTCATAACACAGACACGTTGGCATGAAATCTCACCTCTGCATCGTCTCTGCATTTGTCTTCTTCCAACTTGTCCTCCAGGTTTTCTAGGAAAGTCCTCTCAGACAGGTTTCGTCTTTGCAAAGAACAAGGAGCTTCACAATGACATAAAACATGTTAGTGACATCTTCAGCCTGGTGCTGTTTTGCACTAAATGAGCACATTTTCAGAAGTGTTTTCCCTGTGTCCTTTTGCTTATTCACCTCTGCAAATTCGCACTTTCCCCAAAACGTCAGCAAGTTTTTTCATTCCCAACTTAAAAGACGCATCTGACTGAGACTTTGCTGGCTAAGCCCCTGGATAGACTCCCACCGCCATCCTCTGGCTTTCACATCCACACAGCGTGCTTTAAGAGTGTGTAGGAGGCCAGTGGAAAACACAGTGGAGATAATAGCTAACGTGTCAAACCTGGAGTGAGATCAAAGCAGCTGTGCTGACAGGAAACCTTCTTACCAACACAGCAGCAGTGAGTAGGGGGGCAATTTACATGTTATGCAATGCACTAGCTGTCGTATTAACACTCCAATCCAAAATATCCCCACAAGTTCTCAATGATTTTTTTTTTTTTTTTGCCTTGCGTTGCACCTTGAGTCTTACCAAAACATTACACGGAATAAAAACTGCATCCCACACATGAAACAGTATTATGAGGCATTACTTCTTGCAGCAGTGCAGTTTGGTATTAATTGATGTTCTGTGGCTGAGCAGAACGATCACTAAAACTAATTAAATGTTTTTCAGGTTGTTCTCTGCAACATAATTGAGTCGAGCCAACATCCGAGGTGCACCTGCAGCATTTTTTAATTAGTCATTTTTCCTGAGGTATTATTAAAGGCTGTAATCTGTGGAGAGAAGCTGCAGACTCCTGGTGTTTACGTCTCCACTCCCACGTGGGTTTAACACTAACATGCGAGGATAATAAAGGCAAAAAAAAAAAAACATAAAACAAGAGGAGGTATGTAGAAATTGCAAATGTAAATGTATTTCTCGTTGATGGTTTCTTTCTCTTTACTTTTGCTTGATCCAAACTTTTTTTTTGTGTGTGCGTGTGTGTGACAGTTTCATTCCTTGGAAACAGAAGTAAAGCTCAACATCTCACATGTAACGTCTCGACTTCATCTGAGAGCCCCATAAGTTTCTTCTTTTATTCTATTCTCTTTTATTTTTGCCTTATGAATTTCTGACATTCACCAAAAAACCTGAAACTAATGAGTGCAGATAAATGTATGCTGAACATAGTGAACAAGCCAACACTACATATCAAAGAATAAAAATGTTGCTTTAATCAAGGAATGCTTTACTCATCTTACTTTCGGATGTTTCCGTTTCACATAATGACACAGATGTCTTCAAATGCCTTTTAAAGGGAAGTCTGCAGCCCAGGATGTTTAGAGACCAGCCCTCTTTCTCCTCGGTGCGTATCTCTTCCTCTGTTTCCCTTGAACTGCACCGGTTCGGTCCCAGCTGAGAGAGGAAACGCAAAGGGAGAGACGAGCGAAGAGGAAAACGGAGGAGAGGGGCTGATGGGGGAGGAGGCGGAAGCTTCCCCTTGAGTCTCCTGTAGTTACAGATCTTTAAGAAGCTGAGTTCAGTCTCTTATTGGGACAATGCTTTTTATATCCCTCTTCTTCCATACACCTGCTCAAAAGTACATTTTTATACCTCTTTTTAAATATATTTATATTTCTGCTTTCCTTTATCTCCTGCTCTAGATTGTTCTACAAAGTCACACCACGGCTTACTATCCACATACATACCGTGATATGAAAGTATCCTTAGGAGTATAAAGGGTCAAAACACACGAATGTCCCATCTGAGCGAAATATTTTTTTTTTTTAACTTGTCTTGTCTAGCATCCTGACAGCAGAATGGTACTCTGGCTGACTTTTGGTGCTAGTATACGAGGCTTCCCTTGATATTCTACTGAGAGCAAATTTTAATTGATTGCTATTCCAAAATTTATTTCAATATGAAGTAGCTCCTTGTTTTGGATAATCCCTTATGGTCCAACTTAAATGTCCCACCAGAGAGATTTCAAATACCGTGTTTTGAATCAGAATCAGATTTATTGTCATTCAATAAAAACATCCCAGGTGCTGTTACTGAACGAAATTTCTAAAATGCACATTAAAAAAAAAAAAAAAAAAAACACAGGGGAATTCCTTTAAAAGCAATAGCTAAAAGAAAGCAACCCATATACACTTACTGGCCACTTTATTAGGTACCCCTTGCTAGTATCGGGTTGGACCCCCTTTTGCCTTCAGAACTGCCTTAATCCTTCGTGGCATAGATTCAACAAGGTA
>JAQQZY010000013.1:15771885-15784108 GCA_030068375.1 Ostorhinchus rueppellii | reverse complement strand
ATTTAAACTTTTGAAAATGCATAATTCCATTTTTAAGAAAGCCAAATATCACTCCTTTAATGTTCTTAAAATGAGAATTTGTGTTCGCGGTGTCACTCTTAGAAACGTTGTTTCTTTGTTGGAATATTATGCAATGCACCATTTTAACTTAATGCAAGTATAGCTGGAATGTCTTATCAAGACAAAGACATATACACATAGATTGTTTTTCATCCTTACCATGTTTTCATTTTTGCAGTGTTTCATTCATAGGAAATGACCCTTTCCTACAAAATGAACAGATTTAACAGTAGTATGAACAAAGCTAACTAAAATATTGTATGTGTATAAAACCATAGACTGTGTGTAACTACAGAGCTGTGACATCACCCATTGGTTTCTGAACTGCTGTTTGGAAGACATGACACCATGTTGGCTTTTTTGGAAGCAGATGTGACCATATTTGGACAAAAGGAATGAAGCTAAGAGGTCTGATGTGAGCCAATGCTAAGTGCTAATTATAATCAAGCACTGCATAAGCCTGGAATTTTACTTTCTTGGTGGAAACTAGGACGCACAACTACAGCAGAGCTGTCTGTCAGGAAAAATATGCTTAATTAAATGAACTGAAACCAGCCAAAGTCAGACTCAGGTGAGTAAGCTGTAGTACAGACCTGTCAATCAAAGCTCAATATGGCAGACATAAGCATTTCTATCTGATCCGAGATTGATTAGTGAAGGGAAATTATTAAATCACTGCCAGTTCCACATAAAAATGGATAAGACTTTAAAAATCATTTTTGGAACTAACCCCAGTGGCTGACCGCAGTATTACAACTTTAAGATACAGTACCGTCACCTTGGCTACATTTTGGAGCCAAGGCCATTTCCTCTTGGGGGGGGAAAAAAAAAACAAAAAAACATTCAGCCAGATACTAAAAATGTAGAAAATTATAATCACTGTATTTAGAACTTTTACATGGAAGCAAAGCAGATCACTATTGAGTCCTGATCATTGTTAAACCTCATTTTCTTGCGTCGATGACCCTTTTTCCTTGAGTTTCACGCCCTGATTCTTCAAATAAAACACTTCTTCACTGAGAACCAAATATGTCCACTGAAGTGAGTGCCAGCAAAGACCTCAATTATGTGTTTTTGAATGCTTGAAGACAGCAAATCTCTGCTTTAAACATAACTTCTTCTGACAGTTATTCTCAAATGACATGAGTGCAGCTCAACTATAATCCATAGCAACCAAGCGAGAAAAACAAATAATGCAGCGTCAGGAGAAAAAATGTGCTGACTATAACATGATCACTTGTTGAAGTTCTCTCTGGAGAAACGCAGAACTTCAGAGCGAGGAAATGACTGCCTCCTTCAAAATTGAAACCATGTGCGAGGGAGACGCCCCTCGCTTCGGCAGACTGAAACATCTCCAGAGAGGAAGCGGCTGGGAGGAGGAGGAGGGAGTGGGTCCATGTCAAGGTGAGTCAAGATCACATGATGAGCAGGAGCTGACCACACGCACAACTTTGCTGCCAAGAATCTGGAGAATTTTGTTTTTGGTTACCGCGGAGTCCCATGGGGGGGTCCTCCCTAAACACTGGTGTGGAGAAAAGCCAGGAATGCACTGTCACATGGACGCACACATTCAGAGATGTTGTAATGTAAACAGTCTGGGTGGGAGACGACACCGTTTAAACACCCACTTCCTTCCAGGCCTCGTGCAACAAAAGCAGCAACACCAGCTGATGCTTTGAATGTGCAAAATTAAAGTCCTGCAGAACATTCCTCTGTATCCCACTCCACATGTTGACAGACAGCACATCCAGGAAGAGAATCATTTCTGAGCCTTAATGTCTGTTTGCGTTTCACAAACTGGAAGGCAGTGAAGTATGGTTGCAGACACGCTCAGTATCACACCAGGAACTTCACAGAATAACTTCTTTTGGCTTTGTTGAGCACGATCCAAACGTTTAATGGGGTTCAGATGGGAATGCACAGATCTGTAATTTTCCAGGAAATTGCTGGTTTTTCACTCCCCTGCCGTGATCCGGTCTAAGTTACGTCAAAAATATTCTACACTATGGTTTTAATTTACAGAATGCATCATTTGACTTGTCTTTTAGTGTTAGTTTCATAAAAAGCACAATATATTTCAAGATTCCTTTTCAGAATAAGGAAAAAAAAAGGACTAAAACTAAATGGACCTCTCTCAGTTCAAGTCGCATTTAAGTTAAATTTGGGATTATTATTTATAAAAAATTAAGTCAGGTTTGCTCTTTTATATCATTAATACTGTACTTGTTTTGGAATATATACATTTTGTTAGATTTTAATATCCCACTTTTATGACATATGACTCAAGTCACGCAGGAATTTAATATCTTTAAAACCGACATTTGCTCAATGATGAACATCTTTTTTCAGAAGTCAATAAAAAGATCAAAAAAAGGAGAACAAAAAAGAACAATTGTAAAAGGAGCCATGTGAAGTATTTGTACTGTGAAATATTTGAAAAATGACCTAAAGTGTACTTTTTTGTTCAGAAAATAGGGCTACGAGGTTCTACCAAAGATGCAAATACATAGATATACTGAATCTATTCATACTGATGGACTGTTGGATTTACGTCACCACTAAAGGGTTAATGCGTCACTGGAGCCAATGTCACAAGTCAGAAAGTAATGAGAACCATTAAGAAATAACTTTTAGGGTCAAAGAATCTGATGACATGATAAGTTAGAAGTGCCATTGTTCTTTCACCAGTGGAAACTTATTAAAAAAGTAGAGTTAAATGTTAAAATAGGTGTTTCTTCTCTATGGGTCAGTTTAATGATGCGGCTTAGGACTGTAAAGTTCCTGCTGGATCAGACTAATCTGAAACAGTTCTGACCTTGTTTGGATAATACCAAACTGATCTTTGGTGCAGCTATTGATCACAAATCGTACAGAAAACAGATGTGATGTGTGGTTTTACTGTGGCTGTTTGTCTAAAAACAGAACTACGCTAATGGCTTTAATGTAAACTATTGGCTTACGCGGCATGTGAAGATAAAAAATAAATTAGATTTCTTTTGCATTTTTCAAGGCATCCAAAGCACTTTTCATTGAGCCATTATTCATTCACCCTCATGTTATCACTCTGGTGGTGGTATACTACGTTTAGCCACAGCTGCCCTGGTGCAGGCTGATGGAAGCATGGCTGCAAATGTGCACCACAGTCCCTTCCACCACCAAACATACACACACACACACACACACACACACACACACACACACACACTCGTGTGAGTGACACTGTGGAGGCTAAGTGGGGGAAACATCTTCCCAAGGGCCCATGACTAGGACAGAGCGGCAATCAAGCCAACTACCTTTGGTTATCAGATGACCTGCTCTACCTTTACAAAAAAAGACCTACAATAAAATTAGAGCAGTGTTAATTTTAACCATGTGTCTAATTATCCTGTTGTGAGTTTCAGTTTGAAAGAAGAAAACTTGATAATTCCATAATACAGATGTGTGTACATGAGGATCCTTAAACGTTATTCCCCGATTAATACAGTCTGGATTCAGTGTTGATTCATTGGTACTTTTTGTAGTCCTAATTGTGTTCCGGTGCATGACTCCCCCCTCCTGTTGAGAGTTTGGAATATCAATACTACATGGAACTGTTTAAAATGCCCAGTAATATTAATGCTGCCTTGGGGAAAAAAAAAAAAAAAAAACATCTTTCCGCTATCAGCCAAATTAGGATTAATGCGAGTTGTTATCTGAAGGAATATGATAAACTGCATTCCTTTCTGCCTAAATCAGGTGTCTAAATTATCAATGCTATGATCCATGACAGTAGTGTTCTGGAATAGGTGACGGCGAGTAAACAAAGGGTCCGAGCGTCTCCGAGTAGCCGCCATCGACGCAGACGCTACAAGGCCAGGAGGAATGTGGGATCACCCACATGAATTTATTTCCCATTTTTCATGGCTGTCTGGTAATCAATTGTTGTTTGAAGTGTTTTTTTTTTTTCCCAGCCCTCGCTTCCTGGAACCAATCATTGGAAAAATAAGCCCTCGCGACTGAAAGGGTAAGCTGTGGAGTCGGGTGACATTTCACAATGAGCCGATTGTTTTTAATCAACCCAATGAGGGGACACATAAATCCAAGTTGCTAAGGCGCAGTATATGAGCTCTTGTTGATTCGTCTCTGCACGTATCCCCGCTTATTTACCTGGAGATGAGTGTATTTATAGCTGCGAATGCTCTTTACACACCTCTGCAAATGATTTCAAGCTACACAACCTACAGTACATCTCGCACAGATGATTATAATTTGCATGTGGTATGTCAAAGTGGATGTAAAAGTAGATGTTTTTTGCAGACTTGCTTTCTGTTTATTGCAGAACTGTAGCCGCATTAGACCAGGGTTTAAGGCAAACTCTGCTTTGAGGTCATCTTCCTGCCAGCCGGAAAGATAAGATAAGAGGAAATCCTACTGCGAACACACAAACACACACAAAGACCCGGTGACTGTCATCTAATTAGCTCCTGTCATTGTTCTCCCACAGGATCTCTAAATCTGGAAGACACACACACCCCATCCACCCTCTCTGTCCTTTAAACACACTCTCCAGCTCCCTTACCCTCTCTTTAACATCTCCCCCCGTGTGTCTTGCTCACAGCAGCAAATACACTTGTGCACACTAATGCAAGAAGACAGAGGAAAATGAAACAATACAGCTTCCACTGTGGCCCGGGTAAGAACTTAACAGCTTTCCGTGATGAAGTGGAGGCCCTTCCAAAATGTAAAAATGCTCTTCCTTCCTTTTTCTTGGGGATTGTGCTTTTTTTAGCCCAGTTTCCTCAACAGCTGGGATACAAAGCACAGCGTAACGCCATAAATATGCATGACACAAGTTGGAAAATACATTGTGGTCTATTCTTGTAATAGAACGCATATGTCAAAATCTCAGATGTTTCACAGTGGAGGGGAAAAAAAAAATTAAATTCCCTCATGTTACCTGTCCGCAGTGATGTTCAAGACATTCCACTTTACAAAACAAACGGAATGACTTTATCTCACAGAAACAGACAGTCTTCTGAAATGAGCCAGCTGCCAGAGTGGAGGTATGCAACAGGTCTGCAGGCCTGGTGATTTACTGCATAGCTCACATTACTGAGCAGAGCTGGGCTTCAGGGCGGTGAACACATGTGTCAGTGAAGAGGCGTTTGAGTCTTTAGGGACACCTGTGGAAACAACAAACCGAGACGGGCATATCCAGCCGTCCTACACCAGCACGCTCGCACTGTACATATATAGATATATAGCCTGGAAGTAGACGGAGACAAAAGCACAACTACTCAAACATTTTGGGCCACTGCCATCCCACAATCCACCTTCAAACCAAAGCTGTACTAAATCAATAACTTGTTGGTAAACATGTCATACTCAAAGTACATAATCAAAGTCATGATGAATAATATAAAGTGTGTTCCTTTTACTGTGTACAACAACTAACACATCTTAGAATTAATCTGAGGTGAATGAAAAGTTTCAATAGTTTGATTATGATATGACATAATGTAGTTTATTCATTCTATCATTCAGACTCCATCACAGCAGTCAAAACTAAACTCAAAACCCATCAATTCAAACTAGCATTACTCTTTCAACACTACACCTGTTAGGTTGATGTTTTGTTTTTTTAAATTACATTTGATGCTGATGTGTAATGTATTAATCTGGGAAGCCGGGGTGTCATCTGATTGGACAATTGTGTGGTTTTCCTGAGATCTACGATTACGGGGTCAAAATCTGGTTTTCAAAATCTCGGACAGGACATTATTTGAGTCAATTTCAGAGATTAGTGTTGCTGAATGACCCATATTTTTACTTTTAAATTAATTTTTGCTGTAGTTGGACAATAAAGGGATTATCCAAAACAAAGAGTTGCTTTATATTGAAATAAATGTTGGAATGGCAATCAATTAATTAATGTTTGCTCTGATGGGACATTTGTGTTTTGACCCTACAATGCTAAAAACACCCACAGAATTTAGATTTTTCCATTACATTCAGATGTTAGAAAGAAAGCAGTGAACCTAACATGCTCATTGAAGTAGAAAAGGGTGATCGTATGGAGGAAACATAGTGTTTAGTGAGCACACAGTGGGACATTAACAAAAAACTAAATCATAAAATAGCATTGGTGAACCCAGTCTGGGGAAACCACTACTTGGCTGTAGAGCTGGCCACTGTTCGGTCTTATCTTTATTTCATCCATGTGCTTATAGTCTGGTTCTTACCAGTTATTTTACTTTAAGAATTGAGTTTTCCTTCAAATCATGTCACATTATAATGATCATGAAAATACAACCATTTTACAGATCCTATCCAATATCCACAAATCTACCTGTAGAAAACACTTTGCATGGATTGTTTTTATAAATACTTTAATATCATGTTACAAGACAACTTCAAGTCGTGGGAAATGGGTCTGTTTTTCATCTAGTAAAACTGCTTTAGGTGGAGAAATGCCAGTATGCAGAAACATAAAACTGAAGAGCTGAATCAGACAACTAATGTTACACCACAATGTGGTAAACAGGTTAATATTTTTATGTAATGAAACTGCTGAGTGTAGCCGAGGGATCAGTATCAGTATCAGTGTTGAACAGTTCTGAAGACTCCCCAGATGTGTATGTGACTGGACCTAAAACACACACACTGAATATTAACCTGAATGAGCTCTGGAGATCCTCTTAGAGACATGTGAGACTACATTAGGGACAAATTGAGAGCTGCACTGTTTTAGGGATACAGGAAGCACATGTGCAGGAGTCACATGTTTCCCAGTGTGCATTGGTGGGCTACATTTACACAGCAAGTCAAGAATTCCAGCAGGACACAGGTTCGGATGTCTGGTGTAACATCACACACAAAGTCCTTTTACGACATTAGCAGCCACAAGGTCTATTAATCTCTCCCAGGATCCCTCCGTCCTTCCGTTCATACTCCACTGTAGCATCACTTTCCCCTCGCTGTCGGCAAATTCCACTGTGATTCAATTTCCCCTTGGAAACGAGGTAAAGCTTTTGTGAACCACGCCACTTCTCTTTCACTCCGCTAAGGATCTGGGCCTGGCTGGTACAATAGGGGTCTTTGTAGAGGAGGAAGTGCAAACCTTTAGTCTGAGGAATGCCAGACATGCAGCTCCAATTCGCTGAGCCCAGAAATGTGATCCAGTGCAACAATGGCTGCCGATGGAGGGGGCGCAGTGCGTGTGTGCACTTACAGAGTGCGTGAAAAAGTCTGAGCTTTAGGAAGCCAACAGCAAAGTATCTGTTCATGCTGCTTTCAACTCACTCATTATGTATCTTCCTCTAAAACTCTTATCCGTCTTCCTTCCTGTTGTTCAAAGTGGGTCATCTTTTAATGTGGGGAGCAGGCAGCTGTTCAAATCAACACTCAACAACAAAAACCATTTCCCCATAAGGTTCCCCGGGATAAATATTACCAAATTAGATCTCTGGAGTCCAACATGTGTCTCTCTGGGAGCTGCCGATATGAAAATGTTTGATAAGATTTTGTTTGAGCTTTTATTTGTTACAGCTTTGGGACATTGCCTAAGAGAGTTGGAACAAACATCTCATACTGATTCTTGAAGCCAGAAAAATAATAAGCTGTTTCCTGCAGTCCAGCCTAAGCACATAATGAATATTTCACAAGTGCAAAGGTGCGAAAATCGGTTTCAACCAATCATCTGTAAGCAGGGGATTAAATTGATTGACAGGAGACATTCTCATAATAGCCAGTACCTTTGGTTTTGATCATTTCATTTGGGAAAAGCAGCAAGGCTACATTCTAGGCTTTTTTGCTAGTTTGTCTTTCACTTTATAGATGAAATCACAGATTAAAGAGAGAATATATTAAACAAATACCTATGACAGAACACCACATTTGCTGGTGTCAAAGAAAATTAATAGAATAAAACACTGACTAGAGAATTCTATGGAGCAGACTGTACACCACTTGGACTTTGTACATTGGTTTTGTTCACAAACTAATGCGCCGTTCCAGACCTTGAAGATTTTTCTATTGAATGAAATAAGGAAAAATCCATTGAAGCTATCCAAGAAGCCAGTTGCACTATATCTATTGGACATCATTCTTGGGTCTATCCACATACTGTACTGATAGGACAGTAAGGAAATACTGATGCACTTATAATGTATTTATTTCAAGCATCAGGCAGCTTCTTTCATTCCTGATGCTGAAAACGCAACTGTTATACTTTGCTAATATTTCTGAACTCATCTTTATGACAATGATAAAGCGTAAGCACTAAAAGATTCCTCTGAAGTCAACTGACCAGGCTTCAGTCTTATTACTGCAGACTCATGGATCCATTTGGCCTGCAAACAGGGAACAATAGGATGCATTACCACTAATTGGTATGAGCAGACATTGGCTCAAGAAATTAAACTGCTCCCGACTAAGTGTCTAATTAGTTTGATGTTAATTTCTAGATTTACTGCTATATTAGTTTGAGCGTGACTAAAATGTATTTGCTCAGTGCTCAGTTCAGCAATAACAGTTGACAAATAGTCATTTCCACATTTGCAGGCAGTAGGCGCGTTTTCACTACACTGGTTTGGAGACTTTTTTGGGGGGGAGGGGTACTTTGACCAGGCCACGAGTTGGCCTGGTCCTCTCAGGCATCATGTCTCCATTACAGTAACAGCCCTGTCAGAACCCAACAACATCATCATATCGAATCCGTTTCTGTAGTAACGTCACTAACAGAGCCAAAACAAAGCAGCAGTAGCAGAGGAAATCCCAACAAGACTGGACATGGACGAAGATGGGATGTTTGTTGCGTTTTTTGCTGTACACAGTACTGGTGTCACAGCGTGAAAGAAGAGTTGCTCTCAATCTACTCTTTTCAAATTGGAGGCGTTTTGTTGCAATCTGCTGATGTAATTTGTGACAACCAATCTGTACAAGTTAGCCACTAGTACCCCCCAGTGACTACCGGGCGGTTCTCGAGTAGGTACTCTGTTGGTTCCTGAAAAACAGCTCTGTTGGAACGGCCCAGTCAGTGGAGACATGCACATACGGTGAAGATCCGATAGTGGAAACACGCCTAGTGATATTACGGTTTTTCACCGTTTGTTGCTCATTGGTCACACCAGGTCACCAATTCTTGCCATGCAGACTTTTATCTAGTATGAGACATATGTGTGCGATGTTCAGGGTTAAGAGCCTCAGTGATTTTCTGTAGTAAAACACTGATACATTTGCATACTTGGCTCTGAAGTTTTGTGCAGTTCTGCTCATGAACATAAGCACATGCTTGAGGCAACCGAGCACAGATCCACAGGGGTCACCGCGTTTACCCTCACACCCTCCCCGTCTGTCTTTCTAGCCGACCCTCAAACACCCTTCCAGATTATTTCGACAAGCAGGCGAGCATGCAGACAGCACAACCCACTTCCTCTGCCGGTGGAAGACGTGTGAAGCATCAAAGGCTGCGCCCCAGCCCCATCTACCCCACCCCGAGGCCGGGAAGCAGAGCAGGCAAAGACAAGTCAGAGTGGGGACAAATGGAAGGTAATCCAAGCAACTGGCATTTACCTTAATGACCTAAATGAGTCTGATCACCCTCCCTTTTACAAACACACACACTCAGCAGGCAGCTCATTAGGCCTCTCATCTCTGCAGAACAAAGACCACCAGGGAGTGTAGGTGTGTGTTTGAGAGGAAGGGGGATGGAGTTGGTTGGTGTGTTTGTCTCCATCTATGCATCCTGGTCTTTGTCTCAGTGCATGCTGGGGTCAAACACACACACACACACACACACACACACACACCCCACCCTCCCCCGCTGCACACCTCAGGAGATAAGGGATCGATTGGACAGGCCGTGGCCGATGGGTGTCTGTACAAAGGGACCAGTCAAGCTGAAAGCTGTATCAATCAGTCATTGGGTGTGTGTGTGGATGGTTGAGGGTGGGGGTGACTGCTCGTGAAGGTGGTAGGGTGGGGGTCTGGCTTCATCTCAGATCCACTGATCTAATAGGACCCCCCCCCCCCCCATCTCTCTCGCTGTTTTATGAAGCAGAAAGAGAAAGAAAAATGGCTCCAGGCAGCCGGCCAACACAGTGCAATAAAACCAAATTCTCATTCTGGCCGGCTTTCATTTGTTCGCCTTTCCACAATACACATACTATAGAGATGAGGGAATCTTAAATTTGAGCATGCCGTTTTGCTTGCTTGTAGCATTAGCAAGCCTGGAAATGTGAATTATTCTGCTGAACCTTTTATTCTCATTTCCTCCAGATAGAGGACAAGAAAGAAAAAAAAAAAAAAAACCTGTCTGTTTCTGCTTAGCGGGAGTTGAGCTGTGATTAAAATGATATGTCTGAAATTGTGGACTCAATCTACAGTTTGGTTTCTTTTCTGGTCTCAGCAGTGAGAGAGAAAAATGTTTCCTGCTGATCTTGACATTTGAGAAAGTTACTTAAACATTGCTCAGGAATTCCAGGCCAGAGACCCGCAACAGCTGGCTGTCGGTTCGACCCCGCCCATCGCACCCACACACACGCGCAAACGCACACCACATGCTCACACACACGCAACATACGCCTCGCTCACGCCTGACTGCTGTGCTATTCACTGCTCAGGCATTGATGGATGAGAAAGTGGGTTTGTTTACCCACACACACACACACACACACACACACACACACACACTTGGGGGATGCAGCAGCTGGTTTGGACTCTGAACACAAAGTCCAACCAACAAGCGATTAAAAGCATGAGGACACGTGTTGCACAACCCAAGTTTCCCAAAAACATACAATGCAAAATTTCCAAACTGTGCTTTCCAGATGTGTATGAAAGCAATTCAGTCTGTCATCATCTTTACTTTCTGGTTTCTCCTTAAGAGTCCATAAATCTAAACTTTAATGGGAGTCTTTGTTGTGATGTAGTTTCCATGTAGGTAAAAGGTGAGGCCCTGCTAATCTGTGTCTGGCTTGTAGGAAGACAAACTCAGGACTATGAAAAAGGATTAACCCAGCTTTATTGATTAAAATGGGTCACAGATTACATTCCATTATTAAAAAAATCCAAGCCCAGGCCTCATTTATATCTTGTGAAAATACCCCATATTCAGATAGAACCAATTACAGAGCCCTACTTAGTTAACAGTAATCCCGTTCCACAAAAACTGGAGCGATTTACAGTCAAATGTCCCAAGGGAAGGGGTCACTGGGGGGGTTTTTTTGGCCGAGTGACCCCGACTGCAAGCTCGCACATGCCCCGACATCTCCCCACGCTCGCTCAACACGAGTTCAACTGGCGAGAAAGTGTGCTATTGCTACAAATTACCTGATGTGTCCCACAGGCTGAGCTCGATCCGCTGTGTGTCGATCTCAAAACTGGCCGTGTAGTTTTCAAACACTGTGGGGACGTAGCTCTGCAGGGGGGAGACAACATTAGTGCACATTAGAGGCATATCTGGTGGATGTTTTTGCAGGAAATTAAGCTTATATCATGAGAAATGGCCCAATAGCATCAAATCTTCAACTTGAGTATTGATAATGCAGCAGTTTTAGCACTCATAAAGCAACTACTAGCATTAAGAATACTCTTATGTCCCCAACAAGAACATAAATGCACTTCCACTATCAGCTATAAGAACTTGCAGCTTTCCTCATGAAACCATTTGTTTCTTTAAAGTCACTCTCCACTAACAAACCTTATTTTCAACCTGCTCTCAATGATATAAAGCCTCTAAATCTTGATATTTGCAGAAAATATTCTAAACTCTGCCTACTTTACCACTACTGGACCAAATATCACCCTGAAAAAATACTATTAAAACTGTTCTTAACAGGTATAGAAATGCTCAGGTTACAGCATCATAATATACTTTTGCTACTTCCATCAAAATATTATAGACTAGAATATTTCTATTGTTCTTCATAAACCCCTTTCACACATCCATGTCCACTTTAGCATGACTTTTTAATATCATTCTCCACTGATCTGGTGCTAAATAAACTCCAAGTGTTGATATTTGCAGAAAATGTTCCAAACTACACTTAAAAGTGTGCAATGACAAAACCTCAACTTAAACCAATAAAATGCAGCAATTTCATCCCTGGTAAGCCAAGTATTTGCATCACATTGCTACTAAATATAAATAGAAACACAGGTTAAAAATGTGAAAGATAAAGTA
>JAQQZY010000013.1:15756920-15769647 GCA_030068375.1 Ostorhinchus rueppellii | reverse complement strand
AGGTAAACAGAAATACTGTTAAATTATGGCAGCAGTGGAAAACACCTTATACTGGTGGAGCTGGAAGAATACATTTGTTAAACACTCTACTTCCTGACGAAGGCTACAAGAAGTAGCTGAGACAAGTAAAGTAGGTAAACAAACAACTAACTCTGTCTGATAAATGAATTACCGCCAATAATTATATTTAGAAGACAATACGAACCTTTCGCTGACATGTTTTTCTATTTTTAACCTTTCTTAAGCGACTTATCACCATTTATTGGAATATTACCCTCTGTTTTTTGCTCTTCTTTTCAGTGAAAATCAAGTATTTTTCGATTCTTCATTTATTGATTATGTAGATGTTCACAAAAAAAATTCACATTAAAATTGAGGTTTATTATACTAAAAACAGAAAAATGGAAGAAACAGTGACTTTTTCAGTAAAAAATATCAATACCTGAATGCAAAATGAGTGTATCCATAAAGTGTCTTTGATCCAATTCCAAGGGTTTTACTGGTGAGTCAAGGTTGTAGAAGATGACAGTGTTTCCATGGTAACTACAGAGCCTCTGAACATCCAAATGGGTTATACCTGATGACCATGAAAACATGTCAAACTGTATTTTACACCAATTATTGACATGGTTTGATTGGATTAGTGGATCAAATTAAACAGTTTAGATCAGGAAATGATTTGGGTCATCAGTGACTGTCAGGGCCCTTATGGGTTAATTTGATTGAATTTTGATTAATTTGCAATTATTTATTTATTTATTTATTTTTTCTTGCTGTTTAACTTTTGGTTATTTTGTTCATTCATTAGTTCATGTTCTTTAATTTTGCTGATTAATTTTGTTGGATTTTTTTTTTTTTTTTTTTGCCATATCTGCCTATTTTCTTATTATTTCACAGTTTTTTTCCTCCCACTTCGCTGATTATTTTGTTCATTTTGTTGATTGTTTATTTAATTGCTATTCATTCTCTTCATTTTGCTAATTATCTGTAATGTGTGTTGTTTATTTTGCTCCCTCTTGGTAAATATCAATGGCTTTTCTGTTCATTTTTCTGCAGTCTTTTGAATATTTTCTTCATTTGGTGGATTTTTTCCATTCATTTTTTTTTTTTTTATCATACTCGAACTAGTCTTTGACCCACATTTGGCTTGATTTGACCCCATAAATAATATGATAAATCAGGTGTCAAACTCATTGTAGTTCAGGGGCTACATCCCCCCAATGTGATCTCAGCTGGGCTGGATCAGTAAAATAAAAACATAATAATATAGAAGCAAAATCAACTATACATTTTTCTGTATGTTTTAGAGTAAAAGAAGGAAAATTACATTCTGAAAATGTTAACATCTACAAAGCATCGTTTTAAAAAATGTGACAAAGTAAATTTTAAATGCAATTTTAACAATATTATGCCTGAGCTTCTCAGTGACACATATGTATTACAACTTACAGATCACAGTGAATCTACAAATACACATTTATGCAAAATATGGTTAAAATTACACTTAAGTTTCTTCTGACATTTCATGTTGTTCATATTTGTTCAAGTTATTCACATTTCTTGTGAAAGAACAGGTTGTAAACGTAAACACATAATATTACTTTTTTTGTACACAAAAACAAAGAGAAAAACACAGAGTTGACCATATTTTTAGGTTATTGTGACAGATTTTTACTGGTCCGACCCATTTGAAATCAGTTTTGCATTTCACAAATTCCTCCCACAGGCCAGATCGGACCCTTTGGTGGGTCGGTTTTGCCCACAGGCTGTATGTTTGATACTGTGTGATAAAAAATGCTTTTGTCATAGTAAAAGCAGTAAAATAAATAAACAGCCTGTATTCAAGTAAATGCACTTCACATACTAAATACTAACACTGCAGAATTGCCCATGTCTGAATATTACTGGATTATTACTCCTGTTTATCTTTAAGCTGGTATTATTAAAAAAGAAAAAAAAAATATGTACAGAAGGCATGCAGCAACATATCATCCATAAACTGGTATTGTGTTGTAGCATATGTTAAAAAGTCTAATACCATGTGACCCAAACCAGCAATTTATCTGCTGTGTTTTACACTTTTTTTCCTGCTAATTTGTGCTCATTCTACTCTGAGTGTGATGAATGGGCTGTAAAGGCTGTAAAACTGTGCACTTATTTGTATAATGAAGCGTTCTTGGCTTCCTTAGGACAAACAGGGATGTCATCTCTCTGCCAGCACAGTGCACAGTTCAGATTCATCACTCTGATAAGTTTTTTTTGTTTAGCTGTTCAATATTTCAGCCAAAATAATGGTTCGAGTTTTGGAATTTTCAGGTTTTCCATTCAATAAAAAAAAAAAAAAAAAAAAAAGCATGCTGCAATACTAACACTGTATCGTGTTGGTATTGTGCCTGAATGACACTACAGTGACTCTTGAATCTTGCACTGTAAAAAATAGAACATTGAATCAATTTTAAAAATTTTCTTCAATAGGTCACACATTAAAAAACTTACGTGAACCAAATTAAATTATGTTAAATGTAATTCAATGTAATTTAATTTGGTTCACACAACATTTTTTTTTTTATGTGACCTATTGAATAAAAAATATGAAGTTGATTCAATGTTCTACTTTTTACAGTGTGGTCTTTTTACTCGCTGCCAGCAAGACCTTGAGGAGGTAAGTATCATTCTTACAAAGACCATCAGGTTCATGGCCAAGAAAGAGGGAAGTGAATGATGTACTGATTTTACAGACTGTTTGAAATCAGATCTGTATCTGGTTCAGGATCATATGGACACCATATGCACTTTATTATGCACCTTATTCTGTTCAGCTGCCAAGGACTGTCTTTTAAATCATGAGAGTGTTTTAGGTATGTGTGTGGGTTCTTTTTTTTTTTTTTAAGATCTTCTTACTATTTTTATCCTATAATTATCTTATCACTGGGACCTGAGTACACACTTTATTCTTCATGTGCTACATTGAGTGAATGACCAAAAATGAACATTGAACCCTAGAAGTGTCACAAAACAGAACAAATGTGAAAAAGAATTGGATTTTCTGTAATTCTGGTTATTCACACTATCATGAATAGGGCAGATCTGAGTCACATATCAGTGAAAAAGTCAGTTTTGGGCTACTTTTCCCGCAGTTTCTGGCCTACATGTGACATCAGTAACATCAGTGCATCTTTAACAATGTCAATTAATAACATGTGTCGTGCAATAAACAGTTTATACCATTTGCCTGTGAGATCTAGTATGATAAAGTTAGGGTTGCAAAATTCAGGGAATTTTCAAAGTTGGAATCTTTCCATGGGAATTAACAGGAATTTATGAGAATGAAAAAGAAATTTACAAAATTGAAGGTTGGCCTTCAACAGGGAACAAAATAATCGTTGGAGAAAATATATTGTAGCATATTCTTGGCTAAAACAGCCAGATTTAATGCAAGTACAGTCCTCAATCACATGCACACAGCACTGCTTACTGCAGGGCTATTGAGGCCACGCCCCCTGCATGCCCTGTGCACTCCTCCATCACATGCACAGATGATTGCTTAAAGCCCCAGAGGCCACACTTTTTAGCCCAAAGCACAAAACTATTGAAGCCACACAGTTGAGCCTGTGGAAGTGAAGTAAGTTTTTTTTTTTTAAATAATATTATGAGGTAAATATATTAGATCTATAATGGTATTACTTAATAATTACTTAATACTTAATTGCTTAATAATTGATTGCTCATTGTTCAAGAATTAAAACTAAAGTTCTACTCAAATAAATCTGTTGAAATGTCATGGTTTTTAACTGTATTATTTTACATGGATGTTTGCTTATGACAAAACAAAAATATTTACATGTATGTTTGTATGTGATACGGTTTATTTAAATTACCCCCAATTTCCAGTTAATTCCCATAATTCCCACAGAAAGTTTCCAATTTGGAACAGTTTCAAAATTCCCCAGCCTTACTTCCCATGGAAAGTTTCCAAAAAGTTTACCAGAAATGTTCTGTCCCTTTGTAACCCGAGATGCAATACAAGTATAAAGTTACAGAAAAAACACATTGAATGCGCCCATATTTCTTTCACCACAGATCAAAAAGTATCTGTCTTTCTTAATTCACCAAAACAGTCAATTTGTGATGACTATGATTTTTATTCTCATGACTGAAATAATCAATTTTTCTCAATTTGGAACATAAACACTTGCAAGAACAGTTAATTTTTGCTTCAGCTGACTAATTCCTGTCAATACTAATGTCTGGTTTTCTTACAAAATGAAATAATCTTTGTGTCAAATTCAGTTAAAGATGCTTTATCCATGTCGTGTGTCAGGACAAGGTGAAGCTCACATGAAATCAGCTTTATGTTCTCCACACTTTCATGTCTCTTCTGTATTTCCAGAATCACAGAGCATAGAAAAATGGAAAATTCAACGCCTCTATAGGATCGATAATGCATCTCTTTCCAGGTTTCGTATCTTTCTCCAAGTGTGAGGAGGAGCCCGTCTGGTCCCATGGCCTCGTCTCTCAGCCCCCGGGCTACTTCCCCTTAAACAGCTAATTTTTTTACAGAAATGGGAAAACAGCAGTGTTCTGCATCAGTTCCCCCCTCTACGACAAAGTGATTGGACTCTGGGTGTTGCTGGCAGGGCTTTTACAGTGAGACAGCTCCACCCTGCAGGCTGTGTGCTGGGAGTCCCGTCTGTTGTGTGGGAGCTCTGCCTCCAGGACACAACACTGCCAGGAGAGAACACACAGGGGGATTTAGACTCCACAGCTCCACTATTTGCCTCCTGTCTCTTCAGTTGCATTTGACCTCATTCTGATTTTTGGCTAATGTGGACAATTACACAGTTTTTACCTGCGTTACGAAATTCATGCTTTGTATTGTGTTGCTATGACTAACAATGAAAAAGGGAAATTAAAGAACATTAAAAAGGCTTGTTTCTGGGAAATGGGTGTTATTACTTTCAAGAGACATATATAACCTTGTTGAGCATGTTTTTCATTAGTACAGTGATCTTAATAAGATATTGTACTGGGACTAGATTTAACCCACAAAACTCTCAGTGGCTCAAAAACAGTTTTACAACAATGGCTTTTAGAATTAGATCGTAGATTAATGGTTTTTAAGGGATTAATTCTATCAGTGCATTTAAATGTCTTCTATCTTTTTGATTTGTATGTCTTTTTCTTTGTACAGCACTTTGGCAAGCTTGTGTTTTTAAAATGTGCTATACGAATAAAGTGGATTGGATTGGAAATAATTCAGATAAAATGAGTTTCTTAGCTTTTCATTGGCATCAGATGTGACCAACATGGACGTCCAGAGGCTCCATAGTGAATGTGCAAAAAGTATGAATTCATCAATAAAATCCATGCAGTCTGTAAAAGGACAGCAGTTGTGGACACTTGTTTTTAGAGTCAACTAATGATGTATTTTGCTGAAAAAGTAGTATTTCTTCAGTTTTCTCAGCTTTAACCTTTGAATTCCCATGAATGTCTTCATAGTATGTCAATAAAATGCATGAAAACATCTGATTTTCAATGAAAAATCCAAAAAGCAGAGGATGATATCACATTAAATGCTGATAAATCCCTTGGAAAAGGGTAAATATACAGAAAAATTCATCAGGAACTCACCACAAAAACAGTTCTATGACTTTAAGGGTTAACCAGTAATAAGCTGCAGAAATGGTTTTCATAACATCACAGCAGGGTAACGACATTATTCCTTATTTTAAGAGTGAAAACACTTCCACAACAAATAGTGCATCTTAAATAACTGGTGTCATGGCTTGTAAAAAACACAATGTGGTTAAATGTGGGCCTTTTTCCCAGTCTTTAAGGCCTGCTGTCATCAATCAACAGAGTTTTTGTATATTTTTTTTAGCTTAATTCAAGCCATTTTGGTTAAATGTAAGACGTTCTGACTTCTTTCCAGTTGATATGTAACGTATCAGTCCACTGTGCTGAGATTTGTATGAGAAAATAGAGCAGACAGTGAACAAAACCGTATTATCTGAGGTGTTTACACTCACTGTGCCCCCGTGTGCTGTTCGGTGTTGCAGCTTGATTCAGGCCAACTGCATGTGTATTAGCAGCTCTCTGCTATCGCCTGCAGCGTTGCCAATCGCACTTGGGTGTAGCAACACACTTTGGACAGGAGAGAGACTGCACAGATTGTCGGACAACATCACACTGAAACAACTAAGTGGAAAACCCTGATACAAGTCCAATATGCTGGATGCTTTTAGGAGATTCTTGTGTTTAAAGCTTCCCACATTTTGGAAGAAAATACACCATTACAACATGTTTCATCCACCATTTTACACTCATCCAACAGCAGACACATTGATAGTACTGATATACATGCACATTTTCAGTTAAAGGAGTGATATTTTGAGTTATTTTTGTAATGAAATTATGCATTTTCAAACATTTCCCTATGGTCTTCATAAAGTGTAAATGCTCTGCTTGGGTCTGAATTCTTCATTAATTCATCTCCACAGGTCCATCTTCGAGTAATGACACCAGAAAGGTTATTTTGAGCGCTGGCCCTTTAAATGCACATGAGCCACTTCAGGCCCCGCCCCCTACAGGTTGCTGACTGTGCTGCTCTGTCCCGTTCAACCAACAATGAAACATTTTAGGTAATCGGCTCCAAGTTTGGACATAATTTCACTTTTTACTCCAACTGCTGCTGCTGATAAACAATTATGTCGTAGTTGGAGAAATGTTTATTGGAAGCCTTGACCTTATATGGGCAAATGTCATGATGTAACTAGTTATAGATGTAACAAATTAAGCAGGAATTAAAACAGCTGGTAAAAATCCACCTGATTTTTGCCAGAATGAATATAAAAATGGCTTTGCAGCAGTTGGAGGGTTCAAATCTAAACTGTATGAACTATAAGGGTCCAAATACACAAATAAATGAACCAAAGACTAATAAAAATAGGTTTCTCCTGCTTCCTTGTGGCTCATGAACCATGATGCAATGCAGTAATTATGGATAAGTTTTACTTTTGCATCACTGTGGACCCTCCCAGCTTCTATACCACTTCACGGATGGGGCAATAACATACAGAAATAATAATACCTTGGTGTATCCTTTGATGCATATCCTTCATTCCTTTTCTAAACCACTTAGTCCTCAAGAGGGCCACAGTGATGCTAAAGTCTATCCCTGCTAACATCAGGCAAAGGCGACGTACTCACTGATGAATACAGATGAACCATTCACACATTCACACCTATGGGCCATTTAGATTCATTAGTGCACATCATCTATGACAAAGTAACAAGATAAACAGATGGCATGTGATTTTAAAACTGGGAAAAGTCATTTTTATTATTTCTCGCTTTTTTTGTTTGTTTGTTTTGTTTTTCTATTTGAAGCTACGTAGAATGGTTTAATCTTTTAATCCCTGAGACGTGATATCAGGTGAATTTGCTTCTGTGATGTTGCGTCTGTTTCAGGTTCATAAAAGCTGCTGCGAGTATGTGCTTGTGTTCTTTTTCTTCAGGGGTTTTGTTTTATTTTACTGTATGTTTTAGGTCAAAACAGGAGGAATAACAGAAAAAAGACAGAGAGGAATTGAAGTTCTACCATTTTTTTTTAGTAAATAAGCCACTCAGATTGGACATCAATAATAGATTTAGGATGCTGAACATGAACTGTGAACTGGAACACACTGAACAACAAATATTTGAATTTTGGTCCTGTAGTTTTTGTTTGGGGGCTCTTTTTTGATCTAAATCAACCCAACTTATTTTGGGCAAGTGGTTGAACTCCAAAAAGCAGTTAAATGGTCAAAACTTGGTTAAAACACAGAAGGAAAAAAAAAAAGGAAAGGAAAATGACGTAAACACTGCGAACAGTAAAAAAAAAAAAAAAAAAAAATAAAAGAAAAGAAAAACCCCAGGCTGTCTGTTTTTCTAGTGAATCAGTCTCACACACTGCTCTGTGTTTACTCCCTATTCCACAGGCAGTGGGGGGTGAACTGAGCATGCTCAGATTGCTCAGATGTCTATGGAAAGTGCAAGGTCTATTCTCTGCGCATGTTTTGATTTTCCTATTGAGCAAATAGTTGAATTTTTATTCATATTTAAAATAAACTCTACATTCAGAACACTCACCACAGATATGTTAGGGGTTAAAGGGTTAAGAGTCTTTGCATGATAGTGATCTGTGCATTTTAGTTCACTCTGTACAGAGACAGCCAGTCGATATGTCCTTGAAACAATAATAAGTTCAATCGGTAATTGCACTTCAACTGTTTAGATGTGTCTGTGCATCTCTAAACGGTTTACTCTTTACTCAGTCCATCCCATTATATTTAAAATCAATTTTCTGAGCAATTTCATGTCATTGATTGCAATCTCAGATGTCATGTCTATAATCGAGATGATGCACAGATAGGGGATGCATCATATAAATTACAGTTCTTGCTTTTTTATACTAGAATCTGTGCTTATAAAACATTAAATGTATGTACTTTTGCCTCCGATGTTGATTGCCTGCATTTCCCAAAATGCCATGTACAGAGCAAGAAATAAAGGGGGCATACTTGCAGGTCAGACACAAGAGTCATAGCTCAATATAGAAAAGGCTAATCCCAACCAGCCTTGATGTTTACATTACATACTGGCCTTTAGTCTCAACAGAAACAACAGACGTCTACCTGACATTTATGGCTCTGACTGAAATCAGAAAATAGCCCCAGATGGACATTTAGTAGATGTTAAACTGGGCCTGTATGTTGATAGAACTGGCAGACAAATGCAGTTACCCAAGTACTGTAGGCTACATGGCTCCCAGAATAGAAATGAGGGTACCACCTGTTTCTGGTCACATGCCGCTGTCGACATCCTGTACATGTTGTAAAATTCCACGAGGACATGCATGAGGACCACCAAACCAGAGCTCATTTTCACACATTATAAGCACTTACTGTATGTCTACATCCATCCACGCTCTTTAAAAGTGGCTTTACATATCACTGTATATTTGGGGGGGAATATGTGGGTTAACGGTGCATGCCCTTACTGTAGCATCAGCTGCATTTCAGCTGCGACATAAAACGTCAGGAAGCTTAAATACTGAGTCTCTCCTTCAGGGATCCACCACTACATCCTGAATGTAGATCTGCACTGCCTGTCACATACAATCAAATAATACACCGATGCCCTTGGAAAATAGAAGAATGTCTGCAGCTCAGATATGTGAAAATGGATCTTTTAATTTGTAGCTAAATGATTCATAAAAAGATCATACTGATGCATGGTTTGTATTGTCATTAATGTAGTTTTATGATTTATACTGGATGACCTTGGTCTGAATTCCCATAATGCTTTATTACACAACTAGGTCAGTCTCCGCCTTCTGTACCTTTTAATGTGTTTAAAGCAAGATGAACAACATTTCAGTGTTGGCACCCTGGTTAATGTTGGAGAAGAACACTAAATCGGTTGCAGATAGTTTCACAGCTCCAAGTGATTTGAATTATTCATACTGAAAATACCTCAGAGCAGCAATACTGTAGTTTCCAGTGATAAACTCACATCCGTGTGTGTTTTGTTCGGCAAGCACCCAGGATCATCGGTGATATCCAACGCAGTTCAGGTCTGGGTTACGCATCAGTGCACATAATTCTCCATCTTCCTGAAAGCTTCTTGGAGCAACTAATAAGAGGGATTCAACAAAATGTGGCAACAATTTCCAGAAACACTGCAAAAAATAATGATAAAAGAATGTTATTCATTGAACAAACAGGTCACAGAGTGATGAAGAGTGACTAATAAGTCATGGAAAATGCTTGGGTTTGTGATGCTGTGCGTGAGCCAGTAGGCCAGCAGTGCTCGAGGTGTGTGACGGGTCTAGGTCAGTGGGTCTGAGACCACCCCCCCACCTCTGCCTCTGCCCTGACAGCCGGCTGCCCCACAGTTATCTCTGTCGACGTGCATTCAATCAGAGGAGCATTGACATTTACTGCTGGGGCAAACACAACACACATTCCCGTGTTTCGGTTTGAGAGGGATTTCCTCGACGGTTAGTCACCGTGACTGGGAAATTAAGGGCAGATTCAAAACAATTCAGGGAGAAAAAGGCAAACATGTCTCTTTTGTGTCTTTTGTTTCTTCTCATGTAAAAGGATGAAAAGAAATGGAGGCCATGCACCAAACAGGACATCAGCACTTTATCTGCTCCAGGCATACAGATTCTACTAAAACTAGGAACTTATACATAGTATCTGACTAAATCTAAAAGATACCAGGATGTAAAGTACATCAGTATGCTACAAGCGTTATCTGAATGATATACGACATCCTACAGTGCATTGCAGTCATCATCTTCTGCACCACAGACAGTACAGAAATGATAACAACAGGAAATGATTTGTTGTTTCTGTGTCACATGGGTTACTCCTTCTACCCTTTAAGATCCTTTTGGAAGATTTAGTCTCATTCATGTGACTGTGATCACAGATCCTTCTTCTGCGGTGGGTCAGAGGTACAACAGCCCAAAAAATTATCCACTGTAAGAAAAAAAACTGATTGTGATTTGTTTAAAAAGAAGTGTCTGAGAAAATAAATGTACCCCTTAAACAAAAAATACACTTGCATGAAAAAAAGTAATAAAAAATTAATTTGCTCAAAGAAATAAAATTAATTTGTATACTTAAAATAAATAAAATATTCTCCGAAAAAAAAGACTTCGAAAAAAAAGTGTTTCAAAATAAAATTGAGCAACATCGAAAAGTATACATTTATCCAAAAAAATGTTTGAAAATATAAAACTTCATATTCCGAAAAATAAAAAATAAAAAAGACAACCCCTTCACTTTTTAAATAAGATTCATCAAAAAAAAAAAAAAAAGAAAGAAAGAAAGAAAAAAAAACATCATCCATCTTTTCAATTTAGGGGGCACTGTTAACCCGAAAGATCTCTTTCACAAAAAACAAAACCATCAGCTGAAATTTTTTTGCTTGTGCATTTTTATTTAAAAGTTATATTTATTTTTTCAGATACTTCTTTTTAAATCAATCACAATCTCCTTTTTCATGTAGTGGATCATTTTTGGAGCTCTTACCCCTCTGGACCATCGTATTCCTCCATGTAGTCACCAAACAAAATTTTAACAACATCCATTTTCCTGACTTTGAGGCCTGTCGCTGTCTCGGATTCATACTCTTGAGGTCCAGCAACCAAAATCTAATATACAGGAGGTAAAATTAATAATAAATACACTAATTTTGTTGCAAAGAAAGCTTATAGTCACTCCATTACTATCAGTACAGTGAGTTACTTGGTTAAGAGTGCTACTTATCTCTGCTACTTACTATTGTGAGTTTATTTTTGCGCTTTCTCTTTATGTGTGTGCCTTCCCCCAGCCCATTTCCCAAACCCTAACCCAAAACCTTTCCATTGTGTTTGTGCCAAAACATATTCACTGTACTGTCGAGATCACAGGTGTCAAACATGCGGCCTGGGGGCCAAATCTGGCCCCCCAAAGGGTCCAATCTGGCCCATGAGGTGAATTTGTGACATGCAAATATTACACTGAGAATATTATCAATTATGGACATTAAAATCATTTTAGTTCAGGTTCCACATTCAGACCAATTCAATCTCCAGTGGATCAGAACCAGTAAAATACTACCATAATAACCTATAAATAATGAAAACTCACTCAGTCTTCTCTTTGTTTTACTGTCAAAAAAGCTAAATTACATGAAAAGGTATATCGGACCAATATTCTGCCTGTTTCTAAATGTTTTGTGTATTTATAGAGCAACTGTGATCTGTAAATTGTCATGAATATTTGTAAATGATAAACTGAGACCAAATATTATTAAAATTGCACTTATTTTTCTGAAGGAATTTCAGGTTTTTCAAAGTTCTTCATGTTATTCACATTTTTTCTAAGGATGTAAATTTACTTTTTTCACTCTAAAACACAGACAAATATATGGAGTTGACATGATTTATATATTGTTTTACTGGTCTGGCCCACCTCAGATCATATTGGGAAGATGTGGCCCCTAAACTAAAAATGAGTTTGACACCCCTGGTCTCGATGTTCTTCGTACTAACTTGTGAGTTTAAAAATTATGGTCAACTTCCAGGTGGGATGCTCTGAGAAAGCATTATTATTATTTAATTATGAATAGATTCACTACTAACGCGTACCTTTTCTGGCTCCTTTGGACATGACTGAAAGGACAACTCTCTATAACAGGGGTGTCAAACATACGGCCCGGGGGCCAAATCCGGCCCGCCAAAGGGTCTCGTTCTGCCCTTGGGATGAATTTGCAAAATGCAAAAATTACACTAAGATATTTACAATCCTTTTAGTTCAGGTTCCACATTCAGACCAATTCTATGTCAAGTGAGCAGGACCTGTAAAATACTAACATAATAACATATAAATAATGACAACTCCAAAGTTTTTCTCTTTGTAAATGTCAACATTTGCATATATTTACACTAAAACAAAGTGTAATTTCACAAAGAATGTGAACAACCTGAACAAATATGAACAACCTGAAATGTCTTAAGAGAAGTAAGTATAAATTTAACAATATTCTAAATGTTTTGTGTGTTTGTAGATCCACTGTGATCTGTACGTTATAATGTACACGTGTAAATGATAAAGTGAGACAGAATATTGTTAAAATTACACTTATTTTTTCAGTTTGTTCATGTTATTCACATTGTTTGAAAGGATAGTTT
>JAQQZY010000013.1:15684107-15724594 GCA_030068375.1 Ostorhinchus rueppellii | reverse complement strand
CAAGATTTTTGTTTAATGTGTGGACCTGCAAAAAAAGGAACACACACACACACACACACACATATACATATATATATATATATATATATATATATATATAAATAAAAATGCAGCTGTATTTGTTGCCAGTTTATCTACTGAATTAGCAACATTGGAATATAATGAATTCAGAAAAAGAACAGAAAGACGTGATTGTGTGAGACAGGTTGTCATCTGTCATTTTTGTTTTTAATTAGACGCTTATCTTTTGTAATTAAGATGTGAGGAGGTTAATTAAGACTTATCCCTACTGCTGTGAGAACATCATTTGGATTAAGACCTGCTGCTTAAAGACTTCATTATTAACTCACAAACAAAAGAGGCTAAAATGAAGAAAAACAAAGATGATCAGTGTTTCTTTTTTATTCAAGGTGCTCTGAACATTCAGTTTTCTTAGTAATAAACAGAAGCGCATCTATTTCTCTTTTCTAGATCCTAAATTTAAATGTAGCACAATGGCGCCGCACTGTGTCCAATCACGACAATGCACTCATTTATTAGTATTTAATTTCAGTTAAATGTGTCTTTCAGTTTAGTTACTTTTTCCTTCACTTTGTTGCAAAACAGATGACTGGATGTAGAAGGTCCCACAACTTTTATACAGGAATCCTCTAATGTGTACAGACAATCAGCGAAGATTAAATTCCAAAAATCACAGATTTCGATCACTTTCTTGTTGTCAAGCTGCTCCTTCTTATCAAAGTTTATTAAATGGACTCTCAGTTTTGTTTGCTGAAACTCCACCAGGTTCTTTAAGCGCTGCAAAGCCACCTGGACCCTTGAAGTCAACCCGACGTTTTGCTTATCAGTCAGCAATATCCGAGTGAGTTCGGATCCTTCAATGCAGCTAATGGTTGCGTGAAGACCTTTAAAGCAGTTGTCAAACTCATCCTTATCGAATTTTTCAATGTATTTGAATATGTTAGAATCAACCCAAGTGCTCTCATCCTCTGCTGATAGCTCCATTCTATCCACAGCATCAGTGTCTGAAGATGCGATTTGGAGGAGTTTATCGGAGGGCTTCAGATAGTCCGTAGTGCTGTAGCCCCTCAGAGGCTCACTTCCAGTTGGGGCTGCTGAAGTCCTGTCTGGTCTGCTGCGTTTTTCTGAAATGCAGTTTACTCCTGGCTGTTTTGCTGATATTTCCTCAGCAGGGAACCGGTCCAGAGCTGATAAGGAAAATGTAATCCTTTCACTGATCTCGCCTAACACTTGTCTGGGCTCGGCCTTTGCCCGCTCACTCCTATATTTCACAGATCCTGTTTTTTCCTGTGTGATTACAGGGGATGGCCTAGAACTGGCCTGAGCTTCCCGCTCTTCTTTTTCATACCTGTCCAAGCAGGTAAAGCCTCCTGCACCTGAAATGTCAATGGAAACTTTTTGCCTTGTGGCAGAGTTTTGCCTGTTTGCATTTGAGAAGAGGCTTTGGACTTTTGCTGCCTCACCTGTGCTCTGCAGTGGTGTTGATAAGCTGTTAGAGCCCGCCGCTTTCAGATTAGCTTTAGAACTGCTGCAGCTTAGGGAGCCGACAAGCTCATGATGAGATACTGCCCTTGGATTAAGAGGAGTTTCTCTTAGTCTGGCCGAAGCAGTTTGACTTAAGACTTGGGTTTGAAGCCGACCGGTCCTGCTGATGAGGTTCTCTCGCAAGGCCTGGATGGCGCTGAATGGACCCTCGATTGTAGCTTTTCTCTGCTCAGGCTGGTGCTGAAAACGTACTGACCTGTGTGCTGATTGGAGACTGCGAAGCACTGACGACTGATCACTGCCAAACATGGACAGATCAATTGTTGCATTGGCAATGTAGTAAAACACCTGCAGCACAAAAAAGAATTTGCATGCGAGTCATCTGAGGAATGTGACTGTAAGCAAATTCATATCTATAATAATTAAGGAGATTTACTTTATTAATGAGAATAAAACTGATAAAATATTGTGTCACTTACTTCTGTGGTAAAAGGGAAAACAGTAAGAGGATAGTCTTTGGGAAACTTTCTGTCTGTCATGATCTGTTGGTCCTTTTGGATCACCCTTGCTGCATCTATAAAGAGTTCAGACAGTTATCTATATTATGACATTTCTTCCTCTAATACAGTTCTTTCTCATCATATACCAGTACAGTTAAATGTGTCACTGAAATAATTTATCAATTCTAAACCATATCAGCCAAGTACTTTATGTTTCATTTACACTTGATTCATCATTATGTGAAATGTTCAGGGGGTTCCCATGGGAACCAAACCTCGTTCCCAAGGGAACTCACAGCAACACAAAAGAGGAAACATGTTCAACAATTTATGCTTAATGGATTACATGAATACTGAACCGTACTCTCACTGGAGATGGATGGTTTAAGGCCTTGATTCATTTGCATTTTTTTTGTTTTCTGAAAAGGAACTATGATGGCGACCCTGAAGGTCCAAAGAGCACGTCAGAAAAGATGACATTGCACAGAACACAATAGCATTTCAGAAAACCTGTTTCTGATCACAGAAATGGTGTGACTGGACAGAATCCAAGTCAATTCAGAGTTTATTCAATAGACAGAAACAGGACACGACATTGAACGCCTGCCAAGACACTGTGCTCAGAGACACAGGCATGAAAAGTGGTGTCACTTGTTTTCTGTTCCTGCATTTTGATAATTATAGTTATATTTTCTAAGATATTCATGTATTTTCTGTCATATTTGGTTAAGTGTTGTTGTTCTGAACAGCTCTGATACCTTGGTTCATGCTTTGTGAAACGCTGTTGTAATCAACCACCCTAGAAAATACTTCTGAAACAAATTGCCTTGTTGATGTTTCATGAATACTATTCTCAAGACTTTTATTTTGTTTTTTGTGAAGTTGATGTGTTTTGTTTTCAAGTTTTCTAAGATACCTTGTAGGATATATTAAGAATAAAACTGATCAGTGTGAAATGTTGAGTTTTGTGAATATTATCTGAAACATTGCGTTCCTTTCCATGCAGTATTTAGCAAAGTGCTGATGTATTTTGCTGGCAAGATTCCAAACACTTATTGTAGTATGATAACCTGTGATAAAACATGGCGTAAAATGTCATTATGTTCTTAAATACTGATGCTATGTTTGGAGAACTGTGTTTTTGAAGGTCTGCTGAGTGACATGTACTAAATTACTGTATGTCACAGTGTTTTGAGTTAAATAAACCTTCTTGTAGGAGGTAAAAAGTTGGACTGGGTCAATATATCACACAATGGAACAATGCAAATATGTTCCAAAGCTCTAATAATATATAGTTAGGGTTGTTATAATAACATAAAATGGGGAAAAGTAATAAATACTTGGAACTTTTCCCAATGAATTAGCCAACTACTTATTAGCGTGTTTATCGTTAGCTTAAAAGTTAGCTTGTTTTACTATAGCTACTCCATATCTACAAAGTAATAATGGTTGTCCTGTGTATTTTTGTGTTTCATAAACCTGTTTATTCACCTTCCTCTCTGTCAAATGTAACAAACGCGACTCCGTGCAGGTCCGTGGGGTACCGGACCACCTCCACGTCACCTCCGTGGCTCCTCCGGCGGCTCTGGAAGTGCACAGTGAGTTTATCGGCCATCCGAGCGGGGGGCAGCACGTCGGGCACACCGGACACCACCACCGTCCTGCTCTCCTCACTTCTGTCCATTCGGTAAGGTGACATGTCCCGCCGTTTCTACGCGACAAACAAACACGCCCGCGGTTGCCAGTTATCAGTGTTTTACTTTCGCTTTGAATAGAGTACAAGCAGCGTTTTGATTGGCGAATGAAGGCGTAATGACCACCGCAGACCACTGGGGGTCTCTGTTTCCCTACATTTCACTCAGCTGGAATGTATTGAAAATGACAAATGTATGCAGCTTGAAATCAGGAAACTAAGCAGAGCAAATAACCCTGCAATGCCCTAAAGGCACATGCACACTTCCTAGCAATATTTTCCAATGAGTTGCCTCATGTGGTTGCTTTTTTTTTTTTTTTTACTCTTCATAAAAATATTTTCCTTCAAGACACATTTACAGACTATAGGTTCTTGAGCATCTTATTTTGGAAAAAAGTTATTTAAACACATGTGGTGCAAACATTTATTAGATTCAGACAAAGTCACACCAGACACAGAACATCTCTCATGAATTCACACAAACCAAAAAAATAAAAATGAAGCAAAGTAGATTGACAAACTCGATTGCATTTTTCTTGTGCATATAAACATTTTAATTAAATATAAAAGAAAGCGGCCTGGCCGAGTGCAACAAACAGGTACAGGGGGCTATTAAAAGAAAATCCAGGCCCTGTCCAATACCCATCAGATCTCCATCTTGTTCATCACATCAGTGCAAATGCAACATTCACTGTGTATAAAAGTGACTTTAAATAATTAAGGTAGTACATCTATTATTCAGTGTTTATTGTATGGGCTCACATTGTACTAGTGCCACTGTGTGTTATAGTCTGGAGTTTGATGTGAGGAAGCTAAACAGGAGCAGTGAAATGCTCCAACAACAAAAGACACCCATTCATGTGTTTGCTAACATGAGCCAAATGTGTCAAACGCTCAGGTTATTTTTATGTGATGACTGGAGTCAGTAAATGGGACCAAGCTTTTTATTCAGAAGGAATAAAAAGTAAAAGAAAATAAAACACACCCATATGAATATATAGAATATTATCATAATATTGTATGAAACCCAAATTTTACATTTTAACAGTGGCTACAGAACATTCCTGAACGTGGAAACATGTCTATTAAATCCTCGATTTGGTGCGCTGACACTCATACACCTGCTTTTAAAACAACCACAGTGGAGTCAAATATTTCTTGTCAGGAAAATAATCTGAGAGCTCACCAAACATTTTATTTCAAACAGAAATCTCTTTAATAGAGAGGGGTCATCTGACTAATAGAGCAGAGAAGCTTATAGCAGCCACATTTTACAAACAAAACCGTACTGATATTAGGTGGTGCTTGGCTCTCGCTCTGCACAGACGTGTTGGCCAGAGAAATTGATAAAAGAAACTAAAACTAAATAAAACTTTAACATTCATTCTTCAAACATTTGATTCGATTTTTGTTTTTGGACAGAGTCTGGGACTTTAACTGACAGTCCAGACTGAGGCAGCAGAGGCAGGTGGTTGATGTGCATTCAGTTGGCGTCCCTTAGGTACACCAAGAACTTAGCAGCTATGAGCTGGCTTTGTCCGAGTCACACAGCTCCCCTTTGTGTCTGGTACTAGTTCGGAGTTTAAAGGTGATCTGGGAGCTGCTGTGGTGGAGCGCTGTGTTCTGGACAGCGTATCTGGAGGGAAGCATGGCAAAGATAGAGTATGATGACGCCAGGTCACTGGTGTGCAGCTCCCCCCTGGGAGAGTCTCTGATCGTGGTGTGCAACCAGGGCTGATGGTCCGTCAGCTGCTGGATCAATTCGCCTCCTTTGCAGAGCGCTGCCAGGAGGTGGTGCGAGTCTGTACAGCTGATCCCCTCCGGAGGATCTGTCACTTCCAGGATCTGACTGCTCACTGCAGACAAACACAGACAGCACTGTAAGCAGCAGAGCCAGTAAATAAAACAACCGTCATGGGTGAAGAGAAAAATCAGACCTGCACCATCGGGAGGCTTCAATAACCCGCTGCTGTCTGCTCCAAAGCTTTAAAGGTGGAACCATGGGAAGTGGAGACCTTTTGTACTGTCTGTTCACGCAATGTTTTACTGAACCTTGTTGTAATTTGGAAAATTACAGTTTTCTGTGATGGATTAAATTTGAACAAAAACATATTTTTGTCATTCTAAAAATAACGCTGCTTTCATCCGACAGCAGCCACATAACGGTGAACTTTCCCCTGACACACTGGGCTGCCTATGAACCTGCTCTGTGTTGATTGTACTGGTGAGTGTGTTGACAAGAGCACCTGAATAATGCAAAAATAAATAAATAAATAAATAAATAAATAAATAAATATCTCGGCGAGTGCAAAAATACGATGTGCTATTTGAAATAATCAGCACATTTCGGCACAATATTGCGGGGGCTGCAGGTTCCACAGCCAGGTGCGAAATTTGCCCCGTCTGTAATTTATTGTGCTTACATTCACAAACAGACACTTTTCCACGGCTATAAAGCGCAGCAAGCACATTTTGACACAATAAAAACGTGATATGATTTCAGTTACTCTGCTAAATAGAGTACACAGCGGCTGGATTTTATCATGTGAATCTCCTTTTCCATTTTACATCTAAAAGCTAAAGCCCCACATCGTTCCTCCCATAGGTAAGGGTTTTTAACCGAACGTATACTGTACTGTGCGGATATCTCTCTGTTAAGTCAGAGCCGGTGATAAACTAAAACTGACGAGGTTCACTAAACGCAAGCCTCCCTCTGGACTTCCTATTACCTGCTTCACCTACACTGAGATCTGAAGACACAGATTTTCTGCCGGCCCTCCTCCCATGACTGCTACGCCAAACCCCCAGTGGACCCTGAGGGGGAACAGGACGACACCAGTCAGTTTCTATATAAATCACATTCACAAAGGACAAATGTTGACCAAGGTACTTTGTGGAGACACTGGAGAGACAGATATAAGACAGACAAGTAAAAAAAAAAATGGAAATATAATCAGGAAAGGAAAAAGGACAGTGTAATAAGGGGGTTAACAAACAATAAATTAAAAAAATTCAAATTCCAAATAAAGAAAATGTAACAATTTATGCATTAAAACAGCGTAAATAAGCAATGAAAATGAAAAATATGGCTGAAACATCTGTGCTTCATACATTTTTTTTTTTGCAAATATTACTCAAATTTGCTCCTTTAAGTGAACACTTCTAGTTGAATGAGGGCTGTGTGTGTGTGTGTGTAACTAATCAAAAGTGTGTGTTCATGGTAATGAAAGAAGTCAGCGTAATGGTGTGGTTGGATGATGTGTTTTTAATAGTCTCTGGACAGCTCTGTGGCACAACACCATTAATGCACAACACTTGTTAATAGGTTGAATTTTTTCACATGAAGAAAAACTAAAGTATGTCCGAAGGCTTGTCGATGGAACATGTAAAAATACGCTTGAAATTTTGTTGCTGAGTGTGTGTGTGGGTCTGACCTGGTGTTTTGTCACCATGTGGGCAGTGTGGATCAGCGGAGGTCTGATGGAGGGTTTGTACTGCAGAGGTTGGCCCAGTAGAGAGTAGTGCGCTTCACCTGGGGCAACACAGCTAATGTTAATGATCAAACAGCTATTAGAATCTCCCTTTTTAAAAACACTGCTCTGTGACCTTTGACCTGTGTGTCTGACCTTGTCCACTGTGGCAGAAGGCTGTAGGGAGCTGTGGGTGGTGGTGCGGGTGGTGGGCCATGACAGGGATGGGTGAGATGCCTGGTGGGAGGCCCTTGACGCTGGGCTGCTGGCCTGGTGAAGGTGTGAGTGCCGGGGACGAGGGCAGGCTGCTCTACACACAACACCCCGGTGGTTGTGGAAATAGAGAGAAGGAGGAGACAAACACAAACACTTTCATTCAAAAAAAAAGCCACCTCGGCTTTTTCTATCTTTCCCAAAGTCATTCTCTTTTTCAAGTTGTTGCTTTAATGTACCATTCGATCCCCATTAGTCCCCCTAATGTACCATTACAGACTAATGCTGAGGACTATTTTCTCCTCATTTTCAGGTTACGGCAGCAGTGGCTTCATTCGCTGAGCCTATTTGCTACGACATTTAACCTGACGGCAGCATCAGCGAAGCAGGGTTTGGCTCAAGGGGACGATTCTCACGTCAGGTGCTGTCACACAACAAAACTAAATTAGCTTTAAAATTGCTTTCTTGTGAGTGCCTTAACTTTCTGACACGTTCTATATTATCTTATGAGGCAAACATCAACTAAATTTATAATTAAATGTAAAACTTTGAGGAAATTACTGTTGTCTGTTTAGACCCTCTGGGCCACGAAGCTAATTACATCTTTTCAAAACCATTAGAAGAAATCAAAAGGTTAGAATTACAAGTTTAGACATTAACAGCAAAAAAGAATTATATTCACAGTTCAAGCTCAGTGCCACCCCCCACCCCACTAGCCACTGTCAGTGCACACATTTGGGCAGCGTTTGTACCTGGGTGTTGTCTGGAGGTGGGGGGAGCTCGGCGGGCCTGCGGCTGCGCTGGTGTTCGGGGCCTGGGTGTTTGTGGCTCGGCTGTTTCCTCTGGCAGGGGGAGGGGGCCCGAGGCTGCTGGCAGGGGGGCGCTGTCATCTGCAGCATCACCATACCGCTGCCAGGGGCCGGGGGTAACAGCCCTGCACGCACACATTAAAAAGGGAAAAAGACACAAACACAAGATGGAAGTGAAATGTCTGACACGACAGCGTGCCTGACAAGAGTCAAATTAGGCGAGGAAGAAGACAGAGATAAAACACTCCTGTTTATTATTCCAGTTATTTGTCACAGTGTGTCAGCTCACACGCACAAATAATCACATTTTCTATCAAATTCATTTAAAAAGTATAGTCTGACATGACAGGAAATACCATTATTTACTTTGTCGGTGCTACTTAGATGAAGAAATCAGTACCAGTCTGCTTTCGCCCACATTGTGGAACTCGCTCCCACTGGACTCTGCTGATACCTTTAAGACTAAGCTTAAGACCCACCTGTGCAGGCTTTTGCTTTTAATTAGTTTGATCCATTTATATTGTTTTTTATACCTTATTATTTGTCTTGTACTGTGAAGCACTGGGTGACTTTTATTCAAGCTTGTTCTTATTTGGCACAAAGGGTGGAAAAAAAGCAATCCAGTTATCGTATATAAGCTCACTATTTAAAATATTGAGAAAAGACATACTTTATGGATCTGCCAAGGACGAAATTCAACTGTACAGCAGCATAAGACAATAGGCATTAAATACCAATACAAAAATAAAAAGATGATAAATATACACATTTTTACAAAAAGTGACTAAAAATTAAAAAATAGTAGTACTAATAACAGTGAAGTAACAACTGGGAAGTAAGTGACTGCAGATACAAAAGTCTGTTCAGAGCAGAATGTAGTTTAAACCAAGCTGCTGTTGATGACAGTTGGTAAAAAGGAATGTCTGAAATGTTCAGTCCTGCACCTGGATGGGATAATCCGCGATTAACTTGATGTTCCAGCTATAACTGGACCAACTTGGCTTCAAAATGGTGGTCCATAAACCAATGGGCAGTGTTCACATCTTTAGAAAATATGGGACAAAACCAGCTGTTAGAATAATTAAGACAATTATGAAAATGTGAGACAGTAAAAGCACATCCAGAGAGATGATTTAAACTCGCGTAGTGAATTTTCAAGTCTCGTCTCCTCGAATAAAACTGTTCCAAAAGGTTTGAGGCCACACCCCAAATGCCCCATCACACTTGGTCTTCAGCCTTCGAGTGGTTAGCTGGGCCTGAGGCGAGGATTAGGTTTAGGGTAAAAGCTGGAGTTAAAAGCTTCCTAAGGCCTTGAATGTTTGGATTAAAATTCCAGTGTGGACTTCTGAACTCCATGCTCACTGCCTTGGCCTCTCGCTTGATGTGTTGCTGATATGGGAGCGCAGAGGTGCGATTACATCAGCTCATCCTTTCCCAGTCCTGCACCCTAGTAAAACTGACTCACCCTATATTTATTCAAGTAAATGTGTTGTGTTTTGGTGTTTTTACTTAGCAACACATCTCATCAGTGGGGAAAAACAAACAAAAAAGAAAAACATTAGCAGCTGAGCAATTAGGTTTTGAAGTGTCTCCATTGTGAGGGCACCTCCGTAGCAGCAATAACAGGGTCCATTCCCTTTTCCTGCTAAATCCAAGGGATCCAGTTATCTAATTAGCCAGTGGGGCATGAACATGACTGATCAGACTTAAACAAAACACAATTTGAGGTACAGCACATTGGGCTTATGTCGACAACCTTGCGCTCTAAACTTAAAACCATGCAGTACATTTACATATAATTAACGTCTGTTGACTTAAAGCTCAGATGAGGCGCGCTCTGAGTGGAAATCACATCCCAAACTTTGCACAGCCAATGTTGATTTATGAATTATTACAGAGTGATTAATAACAGTAGCAAGGACAATGGATCTTTAACTTAATATGCAGATTATTTCTGGCCCTGGTCTAGCCAATTAAAAATGTTTACTGGTGACGCTGTAGGTGAGGCCGCCGCTAGACCTTCATCTGACCTCGTTACTGACGGCCTGGAAATGATGTCTCCCTCCGTTGCTCTTCCATAATAATCAGACATGAATAATAAAGGTCATTAGTGAGGAGACTTCCCCACCTGGGCCTCTCTGGACAGCGATTCCGAGAACCAAAGAAAAGGCCAAACTACGAAAACCTCAAGATTTTCAAGATCAGGAATGTCAAACCCATTTTCATTCAGAGAACACATTCAGCCCAATCTGGTCTCAATTGGCTGAACCAGTAAAACAAAAGCATAATAGCCTATTAATAATAATGACCTCAATTTTTTTTGTCTTGGTTTAGTGTGAAAAAAATTAAAATTAACATTGCATTATTTGTTTTAATACAAAAAACACCCCCATTAAATTATGAAAATACTCACATTTACAAGCTATCCACACAAAAAAGATGAGAATAACCTGAAAAAACTGACATTTTTCAAGAAAAATAAGTTCAATTTTAACAATATTATACCTCAACTTATCATTTATACATGTGCATTAAGGATCGGATTTACAAAGGCACAAAACATTTAGTAACAGGCAAAATATCATTAACATGGCATTTAATTTTCTTGAGACATTTCAGATGGGTCATATCTGTTCAAGTAATTCACATTTTATTGTTAAACAAGCTTATTAATGAAGTATTTTCATAATTTAATGTTCTTTTTTCAACAAAAAAATTAGAGTTCCTATTATTTATATATAGAAATGTCAAGTTACTTCATTATTTATGTCATTATGCTATTATTTTACCTAAGATCATATTGATCTGTATGTGGAACCTGAACTAAAACAAGTTCAATGTCTTTTGTTAATATCTTATGATTGCCACCACTGTTGTTGACATAAGTTTGAATAGTCCATTTTATTTGGCATTTTTCCTACTGTTGTGACTGATTTAAATGGTAAAATCTGTGTACTTGTTGTTAAATATCTTTTGTGTTCATTGTGCTTCCAACAGCATTCAGAACGTATTGTCAATATATCGAGTAAGAGTTGTAGAGTCGACCGTCTCGTGTATGATCTCCGTCCACCTCTGGAAGAAGAGGGTGATGTGCAAAACACTTTCACTTATCCAAACTCCCGGGACCCATAATCACCACGCTTCACTCTTTTTCATTTTGAAAATCCGGAGCGTAAATCTAATCACGCATCTGACGCACATACAAAGGCAAAGTGAACCCAGGGAAGATTATTTCATTATGAACCCCGGGTTTTAGCTATGGAGGAATACATTCTGCAGATATTGACACTGAGAGATGGGGAAAATAAAGAAAGCCTGAGCGCTTGGCAGTGATGGGGAATCTCCAGGGCGGCTAATGTCAGAGACTGAAAAGTGAATTTTCTCTTCAACATCACTTTTGTGCGTGATTGTACTGCAAAACAAGATGATATTGAGGCTCATTCAGCAACTTTTCCCCTCAAATTTCTCTTATTTTTTCCTCTTGAGTTTTGGTTAAGAGTAAAAATAAGACAAAACCAAAAGCACCAACTGTCTGTAACCATCCAAAATCTTCTCTTACACAGGTGTCCCAAATGAAATTACTTGATCAGAAAATTGTAACTGGCTTGGGTAACGCCCACCAAAAAAAGCATTACATAATGGCAGGAGCTAATACACTTGGACAAGCCCAATTATTGGAGCCATATTGCCAAAAAAAAAAAAGAATGTTGATAAATAGACTTCAAAATAAAGCAACAATTACATATAGAGGAAAACCAAAACCCACCAGTGAAAAAAAAAAATCTGTGGTGCTGCAAACTAAACTTAAAAGAAAATCTAATGGGAACATGGAAGCCCAAAAAAAAAAAAAAGCATCTAAATGACAACTGGATGAAGACAGGAGGAGGTAATCATCTGACATGGAAACCTCACATTTCGAGAGAAAACAGGAGAGGCTGCAGTGACAGGTGCCCAGACAGACATATCGGTACATCTTAGCTCACAAACGTAATGATCCAAACATTGTAATTACTCTGTAACATACCGAAATCCACATTTGATTACATACATGTAGATCCGTCACACTCATTATTACATAATTGCCTTATAGCAATTATTTGAGCTAATGGAACTATTTTGCATAATTGCGGTAATCGTCTCCATTCACCTGTATAAAAACAGCTGGAAGAAACCAACAGAATGCCATATTTCATCCACATTTCCTCATCTTTTTCCACCATTTGTTATTTGGCTTTGAGTAGCATGATGTTATTGCACCATTTCATCTTAAAGCACTTCATTTCTATTGGTACCTGTAGTCATTTCTTTCTATATTTCCTAAACAGGCTTTGCATATTTAAGCTTTTTATGTAAAATATACCTTGTGCATATGATTACAGAGCCTAAAACATGTAAAAATAAACAGTTGCTGGGTTCAGATGATATTACAGGTCATAAAATGAACAGCAAAATAGGAAATCTTTAATAAGATTTATATGTATGACCATCACCAATTGAAATGTTATCGTCAACCAATGGCATTTGATATAAATGTGTTTGTTGTGTTCCCAAAATCCACCAAAATTCAGCCTGAAAATTTTTAGATTTTTCTGATCTTCTGGAAGAAAATGTTATGAATAATTCAAAGATCTTTTTTTTCCAAAATATTTTTTTTTTTCCCCAATTATTCATAAAATTTTCATACCCAAGAAGAGATTCCATTTTTCAACTACCCATAAATGTTTCTTACCCAAGAGATGAATTTATTTAACACAGACTTTGTGGACTACATGATTTTGGGAAAGTGGAAAATGAATCACATTTTCTTTTGTGTTGTCCTCTATATGGACAGAGCGTCTTTGTTTAATGAGATGTTTATCTGAAATCCTGACGATGACAAGATGAAATGGTTGTTTAGTTCAAATGTGTAGACATTAGCATTATTTGTTTGCAAAGCAGGAAAAAGCAGCAGAGGTGTTTAAGTAAGTCAGTACATTGTCTTGTTTATATCTTTTGCACTTGTTCTCTGGTATTTGGTTTATATTTTTGGTGTCTGATAAACCCATGTAAGGGCGGGGATATTCTCATGCAGGACACAATAACAAAAAAAATTCATTCATTCATATTTAACTATTCATAAACGTTTCTAACCTTTGACAATTTTTTCAACTCCTCAAAATTTTCTCACTTAAGAGATGATTTTTTTCCCAACTATTCATACAATTTTATCACCTAAGAGATGAGGAGAAAAATAAGAAAATATCCTAAATCAGTTTAAAGCCCAGTGATTATAACAGTTTAGAGTTCTGAACCTGTGAACCTTAATTTATTGCATTTATTTGCTTAAAATTATTGGAAAGGTGATGGTGTAAGAGCAGAAAATAAATGAATAAATACAACAGACTGAGCTGTGTTGATCTATTGCTTCCTGGGTGTATGTTCCAGGCTCGTTTTGGGTCCAGTACCTGCATACTGCTGGCCCGGGTGCTGCTGGGAGACACAGGGGGAGGAGTTCTGAGGAAACTGGAGCTGCTCCATCATTGGCGCGGGCAGGAAACTCACTGTTGAACTGTAATGAAAACATACGAGATGAACTGAGTTTTCCCTACCATCTCATAACTTACGAACAGGCCTGAAGCTTCAAAAAGTCTTCATTAAACGTGAAATTGAACCGAAGTCCATCTGTAAGGTATGCGCTCTGCTCTGTAAGCAACCTGCCTGCAGGGACCGGCGTGTGCTGAGCTACAGCTGGTGAAAAGCGAGCTCCAGGTGGACAGTGAGCCCTCGTGGGAGAAGACTGAGCCGCTCCAACACTGCGGCATAAATCATTTCCACTCCGACTGCCCTACTAAAGCAGCCTCATTTCACAGCTGGGACAATGAGAAAGTGACCTCTCCTGCGCACATTCATGTCTTTGCATTGTTCTTCTGCAGGTGACGACTGTGTACGCGCCTGTGCCCGTGTGGCGTGTTTGTTATGTATACGCCTGTGCACAACGCTCCCAGCAGTGCTCCACTCACCAGTATCCAGATTGATTGGGTCCGTGGAGGTAGAAACTAATTACATGTTTTGCTTTCTGTGAACTAGTTCTATCAATCAGCTGTAATGAGAGAGATGCTCCACACTTCTCCACATGACGAGTGTTATGCGGGAGAAGTGACTAAAGCTCTCCGAGACGGTGTCAGAGTCCACATTCATCAGCTCCGTGTAGAACCAGCTCACTACATGTATCGTAGCAGTAACGTCATTTTTTTTCCCCCCACAGTGAACAAAGATGACCTTGGCTCTTCGGCGCTTTGGGGCTTCGCCGATCAGGCCTGTTAGTTCTATGAATAAGAGGCACCTTCAAGAGTGAGAAATAGCACAAGGTACCTGCAAATATGTTTCTGGGACGAGGTACAAGCTAATAATTTGATTTTAACTGGATTACGGCAACTTTAGCTATTAGAAATTGTCGTTGAGAAAGGATGAACATAAATCAGGGAGCGGTTATAATGAGTGTAAATATGACTAAACTTAATTGTGGAGAAAAAAAAATACAATAGAAAACACATTTAACTCTTAGTTAATTTTCCAGAAAGAGCATATAGGCCTTTGGACTGATTATCAAATGAATCAATGTAAATCAGATTATATAGGGATTGATGTGATCAGTAAAGCATGTGAGCAAACCAGCAATATTACCTTGAACCGATTACTCCCATTCACAGAGGTATTGGTATGCAGAGATAATGCAAGCTTTGAATGGAACATACCATAAAGTGAAATCTATTTTTTCCCCCCGTAAGTTTAATGTGTGTTCTTTGACTCTGTTAAACAAGAAAAGAACAGTACTTGTGAATAAGGAGCTGTATGCGGTTATAGAAAAAGGTAGGGGAATTTTTTTCACTTCCTACTCCTTTTGAATATGTGCCGTGAAGGACAAGGATATTTATTCAGTTATATGAGGTTATTGGATCTTTGCTGCCCTTCAGGATATTCCCTACATATATACCTAATATAACATGAATCAATATAACATTTTTCACAGTATCTCAGCGAAATACAAAGGTAAAAAAAAAAATACACGCTTGAACATGAGTTGAGTCGTATGACAAAACATTCTATCATGATAAATATCATTATTTCAGTCGATTTCAATAATAATCATGCTAAATGTCAAATCTTTATTTCTTAGCAGTGTAAAGGCTGATTTTTCATCTTGGGTAAAAGGACGGTAGACGGTTATTTGTGGTGTTAAGGCAGAACATTTCAGAAGACAAAACAATAGCTACATGTCACAACACAGAATTAATATTAAGATGATATGATAATCAGCTCCTAATTTCCGATGATTATCATGATAGAATATAAACGTGAAATCACCGTTAATGTTTTATGAAACACATGTCATTAAGAGTCTCATATAATTACAGTTGAAATGAGTTCACTGTAGTTTAAATAATGTTAGGTTGATATTAGTATTTTTAATGGCACATAAAACTCCAAAGGATTACTTGATAACATTGCGTTACCGACGAGTATCAATGTGCGTGTTTTTAAATCAGAAATACTGCAACGCTTTTGATGAATATTATCTGAAAGTGCTCACTTTGGTCAAACAGTCTCAAATCTTATGAAGTCATCTCCAACAATATAACACTTAAGCCTTTGGGAATCTAGGAAAACCAATGTAAAAATTGGACAGGAAAACCAGAACCATACCTCATGGTGGTGTGCTGGTTGGGTGGGAGAAGGCTGTAGCAGGGCTGCATGCCGGCAACAGCCACTGCTCCCTGTCCTGGCTGGCAGGACACAAACATTGGCTGCTGGTACGTCTGCTGTGGCACTGAAACCTGCTACAAGAGAAAAGAAAGACAGAAAAAAAGGTTGCGAGTAAGAGTAGCATGAGGAGTACACTGCTTCACTGTCAAACACAGATGGTAATATACAGCTATAGATTTTAGATTTGATCTCAACTAAACATTGGGCGAAGTATTTTCCTTTAATATCTGGTCTGCGTCATCATTTTCGAGCTCTTCACTTCCTCCACTCTGACAAGAATATAAAGCCTCAGCAAGTGTCATTCATAAGGAAATAAACTACAACGCTCCCTTTCAATTTATAACTGCTTATGTTCTAATCTATCTGACACTCACAGGAAATGCTTACAGAAGCGTTGCATCATCAAAAAAAAAAAAAAGTACCTGATAAGACTGCATTGGAGGGTACTGGACCATCATGCCTTGCATCTGGTTTCCCATATTGCTTTGCTGGTTGCCAGTGAGAGCGAGGTTGGGTGTTGGCTGCACGCCCACTACGGTCTGGTAGCTGGACGCTGGGTTTGGCATCACGGCTTGGTGCACTGAGGCAAAATGAAAAAAGGCACAGCGGTGTGACCGAATGAAAAGACACTGATATGAGCACAGCGATAAAAAAAAAAAAAGAAAGAAAAAAAGACAATGATTCACATGTGTAATTAGCAAGTGACAAAAAACCGCAGAAGATACCGAGGCTTTGTTATCGTGATTTTCAAAACTTTCGTCATTTTTAAAGGAAATTTGCTCGGAGAAACAATGTGAGAGATCAATCATAAAAGAGTAGCATTCAGGGCACATCAGAAAGAGAACAATGGACCGAGAAGCAGATTGAAGCAGACTGAAACACTGAGGAAGCCGGAAAGTGGATAATAATAACTGTCCTGCAACTTGCTCTGTGCAGACTGTCAACAATGTATAGCTTTTTCAGGTTCACAGAGTTAAAGAACCCATAAGACAAATTATTCTATATTCAGGTTTATACTATCATGTCACACTGGAGTCATAATTCATTTAGTTTTACACTGTGCCACTCAGTATTTTTTTTTCTGTTTCTGCATTTAGGTTTGATACAGCTACTATTACAAGTGGTGCACCTCTCCTTTCATTTCTGTCCTTGTTCTGTTTTCTGACCCTGAGGCTAAACTATTGAGCAGGGTTGGACAAAATGAGCCAGAAACTTGATTTTGTCAAGATTGTGAACAATTCTTGATTTTAGTTTTTTTATTTCTGTTGCCATGAACTCAAGAAAAAGCACAATTCACAAGTAGATGTCTTTGTTAAGTATATGTTCAATATGAATAAAAGCATTGCTTGAAAGGAAGCCAACTTGTATTTGTTTAAGAATAGTTTTTAATAAAACACAAATGGTTGGCAATGAGGCAGGGACACATTCATTTTGAGTATATTAGAACAAATGGGTTACAGTTTGAATGTTATGGATCAAGAGGTTTGCAGAAGTAGGACTGTTAGTTTTACATTTTCACATTGATGGAAAAAAAGCAAAAACAAATTAACTCGATGCATTGCCCATCCTTCCATTCGCTCGCCAAATCACTCGATCTCAATAATAAAAAAGATCTATTATTGAGCTTTTAAAAAATCTTTAGCATTTTTTAAAGGAATTTTGTTTGTAGAAACAATGTGAATGAACGGTCACAATAGAGCGGTGTTCCACCACAAGAGAAAGAACAATGGATCTAGCGGCAGATTGAAAGATTGTGGAAGTCTGGCTTGGCTCAGGGAGTTGAGCTGTTACAGCTAAGCTGGTTCGAGGCACTTGGAATAAATGAGAAAGTCAATATATTTGATTTAGCCTGTGGTGGCCTGAACCTGCAACCTGAGTGGCTGGAAAAAACAAGGGCCACTCTAACGAGTGATTAAGTTCAGAGGGTAAACACAAAATGAGACCACATCTCTACAGCACTTGTTAAAAACCCATTTGGAGTGGCATAAGAAAATGACACACAAAAGACTGCGCAAAGTCACACGGTTCTGGCCTGACTCGTACTCGTAGCCGGGGGGAAATCAAGACACTTAAATGTCAAGGTGACAAAAAGAGACATTTGAAAATACTGTCCCCTGCGACACACACAATGTGGCAATCCGAGTGGCAAAGGAGAGGACGTCCTTTTGTGAAGGTGTCTTTACAGTCTGCCGCCCTGGGAGAAAAGTACAACTAGACAATGAAAGTGCTCCGTGAGGAACAAGGGGGAAGACTATTTTTATCCACCCTCGCCTCCCACCTTCACTTACAAACCAAGCATGAAATGACTGTAATATCAAACGCACACCATTTCATTCCAGCAGCCAGCAGATGAGAGACGATTGTGACTTCTTAAGAAAATTTCTTCAGCGGGAGATAATGGCCGACTGTCCTAACACCATGGCAGAACCTGGCCGGTGCAGAGCTGACCTTCTCATTTCCAAAACCATCCAGCGGGAAAAGGTTAAGGCTAATTAATTTCCTATCTACACAAAGCTGTTTCTTCTAACAGTCTAGTTGTAATGAGATGAAAAAACATCCTGCGGGTGTGAAGTGAGGGGCTGAAAAAGAGACCGGTTCACTGTGAGATTCATAGAGGCCTCTCAGACAGCGTCCCGGCCCCGCATCCCGCCTCTCAGGCTCAAACACTTCTTCTTTGGTTGAAAAATCACAAAGATATTTCTGGAAAAATCTCATGAGGCAGTGGGTCTCCTGGAAGAACTATTAACAGATTTGCTTTTAAGTGGCATAAATGTTTTTGTCTTTTGTCAACTCCACATGTAATATCACCTGGGTCCCCAATAGGACAAACTCATTACATTTGTTAACTGGTGACTAATTGTTGGAGTTTTGGAAAAGAAACCTGTGCACAAATGAAAGAGGGCTGATACTGCTAATAATCAAATCTCACACAAACACAGAGTTACTAATGAGCATGTGGCAGACTCAAATAAGCAGAACGGATATTTAAACCCGTTTTCTGCACATATTTACTGAAATGTCATGTTTGTGCCATCCTCCTTACATTACTTTAATTTATTATCGATACCGCATTCATTCTTTAGTTAAAGGAGTAAGTTGCTGCAATTCTTTTGTTTTGAAAGGTACTTAGTTTTAAGCTTAATGAATTCTATTATACAGTAGTTACGTAATAGGTAGATGAGTAGTTCCCAACCTTTTTTGGCTCGTGACCCCATTTTAACATCACAAATTTCTGGTGACCTCAGCCATTCAGACATTTTTGCTGAAATTAATTTGTTTTTGATCATGTAATGTTTACGATACTATGTTGCAAATAAACGTTAATTTTAGATGACGTATAGTCTATATAATACATATTATTATGGACGAAGGTAGAAAAGCCAGGTTCACATTACTGCGTTTGTGAGAATTACATTTTCCTTGGTCAGGATATGTACAGTCAGTCCAGCTTGGATTTACAATTAATACTGAACAAACAATAAATAAACTATGATTTATGAAAGAGCTGCAGCATCTGAAACCAAACCACATTGAACATTTGATAAACAGTACCACAATGCTTCAGTTTCAGCTTCACAGTTTTGTCATGTCTTTTATGTATGATTGTCTCTCTCAACTCACCATATATTTTTTATTAGTGAGTTTTTATTTTTAATCAATTACTCGAAATTTCACGGGACCCTATTTGAATTCCAGGTGACCCTTCGTGAGGTCCTGACCCCAAGGTTGTAAAACACTGAGGTAGATATTGATCAAAAACACGGGACGTTTAGTATCTAACAAATTACAATCTGGTGCAATACACATCACCATTTCTGAGGTTTCAAAACTGGAAGACAAACTAATCTACTAGACAAACTGTGACACATCAAACTCTGCAAATGGACTGTAAACGGCAATGGCAAAGATAAAAATGTTTGCCGAGATTTTCAGTGTTTTTCTTCCAGCTAAACATTACAGAAGCTTCTAAGACTTATTTGCAACTTTAGAAAGACTTGTTTTTATTAGATGTCATGCTTTCAAAGACTTGTATTTTTTGCTTTCAAATTATGGTGCGATCTTTATCCCTTATGCAGCCTATTACTGTCTGAAGTATTTCAGTGATGTGGAGGTTTTTCACACTCATTGACCTAAATAACAAAACAGCCGATCTATATTCAGGTACACATATTCCTATTACACTTGGATTTATTTTTATTTGATTTAAAATCTAGTCAAAATGGCATTATTTTTCTCTCCTGTTCTAACTTTTACATGTACAAGTTTAAGTTCCTTCCCAAATGACTCTTCTGATGTCAGTACTGTTAAATTCCTAAACAGCAGTATAGATGTAGTAGTATTAAACCGTAGAAATAGTAAAAAGGCAGTAAGAGAGATCAATCAATCCCTTCATGTAAAATCCAAAACACTCTCCAGGACTGACCGTGACTGAAAGTGAAGCTCTGCAGTGCTGGTGACTTTCTGATGTAAGGGAGAGGAAACAGTCCCATGTTCCTCAGAGAGAATTTCCATTGATAATTTATTATGTGTGCAACCATATTACAGTATCCTCACCTTTATGCAGTCACATACCGTATGTATATTTTTTAAATGAATGCACAAATAGAAGAGGGAAGGCGGCTCTGAAGTCATTTTTTCTGTTTTTCCTGAGAAATAATTGCTGTCCTTTGGCTTTGTAGGGCAGCTTCATTTGTCTGCTGTCTACTCCCCGGGTCCCCAGCAGGGAAGCCACATTTGCAGCCTACAGATGACAGAATAGTGCCGCAGCTACTTACGGAGATGTGTGTGCACGAGTGTGTGTGTGTGTGTGTGTATACAAATCACAACTGTGCCACCATTACATCCAGTTAATATTGTGTGTATGTTAGAGAGCAGGAGCTAAAAATCTAAACTCCTGTGGTGAAGAAAAAACAAAAACAGAATAATCAAGTGAATGCTTCCCGGGGAGACATCTCAACTCATAAAAAACAAACAAACCAACGCAGAGAGGAAAGGGAAGGGAGAAATATTTGTCCTTCGCTACAGCCGTCGGACTGCGGCTGGCGCAGCTCCCTTGTGAAAGAGCACAACAACAACAAACAAGAATGCCATCTAGGAGTCGAGTGGCCAAGTGGGGAGTTAACAAAGTCTATTGATATCTCCTTCGACTCTTGATATAGTAGCGAGGCTGAGCTTTACTCTCAACAACACAGTCTGATAATTCTACTGAGACTTAGTTCACTCACATCAAACACGGGGTCTGACATCAAACACAGTGTTATTCCTATAGGTTGTGGTTTTCACTGATCAGAGGAACAAAATGTCATATTTAATGTCACATCCCTAAATTAGACCTGATGATAAATTATTATTATTAAGTGTGTCTTTGTAGTAAATCATTCAAACATTTTGCCTCAACTTCTTAGGCGGACTAATTAATTTATATGTAAATAACTGATAAACAATTAGCAATATTTAACTTTTACATACATATACTACAGCTGTTTTTTGGCATTGAACACTGAGGTGCATAAATAAAAAAAATGCATTTCTGTTTGTCTTTTAAGCAGCTGTGACTTCGATAAACATACATTTATAAAATTATTTAAATATATAAATACGATTACTGCTAAGGACATAAAAACTAAGCAAAAGATGAAGAGGACTCAACAATAAGAACCAATGAGATCAAAAGAGCATTAGTATTACAGAAAACAGAGCAAAATTATATGAAAATAGTGATGGAAATAAGAAATTTCTGTTCACCCAGCTGTTTCATACAGGTGAATGGTTATCATGATTATGTAAAATACTGACGGTTAGCGCAAATAATTGCTATAAAGTGATTGTATAATAATTTCAGCAGGCATATGGTTCGTGTCCAGGTTTTTCACAGTTGCAAAAAATCTTCCTGTGGTGTTGAATAATTAATTGAAAAAAGGCCCAATGGATGCAATTCATCCACGTGTCAAAAGAGATTTTGTCTTTTGAGTGGAATATTGAGTGAAGTTGAGTGAGTGTACCTTGTTGCTGGGGCAGGTTTTGGCTCTGAGGGCAGTTATAGGGCAGCGGGTTGACAGGGGGCCGGTAGTGCTGCTGCTGGCTGGAGCAGTGTGGGTGGTGGGCAGAAGAGCAGTAACACGTGGACACCTGCGAAGAGGCACAAACACGAATTCAAGGACGGTGTGACACATCAGCAGGCTCATTTGAATCCACTTCGCAGTGCCAGTAAACAGCAGAAATGAAGGCTTAGTCATAAAGCTGGTTTTCACCGCAGGGGTGACTCATGATGTAGGGCTACCAACAAATTACTGCATGTTGGTTCTGAAGATGACAGAGACAGCCAGCAAAATTTCTGATGTACAGTTTCTACAATGCAAGCTTATGAATTGGGTTGCAGCAGTATGTGTTCCAAGGTACACAAACAAGAAGGGAAAAAAAAGCTTCTCATACCATGTACTTTTGCTCATTTACAGTACCTGAATGCACTCATTTCTTTTTCACCCCATCATTCTATGTACTGTTTGATTTATGTATTGCTATATATTTTATTTATTGCTTTTATTTTTCAAAAGCAAGACTTTTTACACATGCTTCCATGACAAATAGCTTCAGTTTTATTCACAAACCTTATAATTTAGAAAAAACAAAAACAAAAAAACCCCCAAAACAATAACTAACAATTATTTTCATCATCAGTCATTTCCTTTATTTATTAATCAGTCCAAAATGTCAAAGCTGTAGAAAATTCTGATCAATGTTTCCTAAAGCCCCAGATGATGTCTTCAAATGTCTTTCTGGTCTGAAAATATTCAAATATTTAAGTTAGTCACATAGAAGAGTAAAGAAAGTCAAAAACATTTAAGTTTTAATAACATGAAGTTATTTCTTAATAAAGTACTAAAACTATAATGTTTCAAACAGTTGGGGACATATTTCACAGTTGACATCAAATAATCTTTGTAGTGCCCATACTAATTGTGTGACAATGTGATGCTATGATATATTCTGATGCACTAATAATATTGTGTAAATGTGACCGTTTTTGGAAATGTCATACCTGTTGGACAGGCTGTTGGATGTAAGTGTGTTGTTGGAGGAGGGGCTGGTTCAGCACAGACCCAGAGAAGGCACCAGGCCCTGGGTTAGTGTTTGAATAAGCGTGGTTTGGGCCCGGGGTTGGTAGCGGGACGGGCTGACCCGGCAGCATCCCTGCATGTCCTCCTGATGGCCCTGCTACCACGTAGCCGGCAACCTGCTGAGGAGGTGCTCCTTGCAGCACCACAGGCGACGGGTGGTGGTGGTGGTGGTATACTGCCGGATAATGGCGGGCGTCTGGAGCTGAGGCGCTGCTGTCACTGGGCGGGGGTGGTGGCGGCTGCGCCAGACTCATGTGACTGAACTGGGCATTCAGGGCTTCAGGCTGCAGAGGAGACGGAACTTAACACAACACTACTCTGCACATATTATATATAATTTAGTTTTGACAAGGACTCAAGAGGTAAGTGAAATGCAACAATGAGATCCACCCTACACATAAACACACAGCACAAGGGCAGTGACGACCAGAACCTGGGTCACTCTGCATTTTAATTTGTCAGCCTGCTCAGTAAACAGGATCGATACAGCTGAACCACCAGAGGACGGTCAGCTGATTCCTAAGCTAAGTGGTAAATCAAAGACATTTGTTCCATTGACTTTCACTTGAAGGTTTAAACAAACTCACAGAGTCTGTATCTGACCCAGCTCTGGGGAGACTATATGAGTAAAAAGTGAACTATTTATCCACAGCATGAGAGTTCAGGTCATTTTTGACATATTGTTGGAAAAGTAGTGTTTTTAGTCATGGATTATTCAGCGCCAACATCTGGTGATGAATTAAATATTAATGGAACTTTCCACAGGCATAATTAGCCACAGAGGCATGTCTTTCACTAAAACCAGGTCAAAAATGAGGTTAACTGAATGCATGATCTACATATGTGAGAAATGGCCCCTGCTGGATTTAGATATACCTTTCCATCGATTAAAAAAACCCCTCACGATTAGTCAAATGAGGGAGTAATAAGGTCTGTTTTGAACTTTTAAAGGTGAGATAATATTGTGCTTTATTTCAGACATGATAAAAAAGCACTTAATGTAAGTAGGTGCAGTTAGGAAAGGCAAAGGTGGACCTAAGTTCATGTGGACCTGAAACAAGTTGAACACAATCAGTGTTTAGGTCAGAATACAAAAATGTTCATTAAGTTGTTATTAAGCAGCATGAAACTGCCATGGTTCACATCTGAGAAGCATATATCTGGAAAATGTAACTCAAAAGTCTTAAAACACATTATCAGCATGGCTCCTGAATAATCTTCTGCTGCTTAACAAATGGATTTAAGACACTTGTGAAGTTTTGTGGTAAACAATAAGGATAAATGCTATTGGAGACATATTGGAGAGAAAAAGCAAGACCTGTGTCAAAGTCTAGGAATAGCTGACAACTTTAAATTAGTACAGATCTGTGAGTTAGACATTTCATTGACTGTTCAAAGAAAAGTCTCAATAAATTTCAGTCTGGTGAGCCAGGTCTGACATGAGATGGAACAGGGAAGAATAATTTAAAAATGGAAAAGAAGTTCTGTACCACAGTGTACTGTTGGTTAGGACAGACGGGCAGGAACTGAGAAGGAGGAAGAGGAGGAGGAAGAGGATAAGAGACCGTTGGGTTGTGGACAAGCTCAGAGGACGGCTGAAGAGAAGGACAGATTGGCTGAGGAGGGAAGGACACAAAAGATGGGCAGAAGGACAGGAGATGAGACTGGACAGAGGTTAAGAAAAGTCTGGGAGATTCACGACCATGTTTTCTAGGTTTTACTTTTAATTTTAGTATCACTTTTAAATGACTGTGTGGGTGATGTGCTATTACATCTATTAGACACTCAACTGTAAACTAACTATGTATAATTCTATGTGTTGTACATATGCACTAGGGAAAGATAAAAAAAAAAAAAAAAAATTCTGAAGAAACAAAAAAACAAAAAATCTTCATTTGAATGATTTGATATCAATTACCAAAATCCTGTGATTGATCTGTAGGGGTTTCAACTTTCACCTCTTTACCCACCTCTGTATTTATTGCTAAATGCGAAATGAAGATCATATGAATGGAGCTACTTCCTTTTTAAACATTTTGATTTTTAGTAGTGAACCAAGTTCGAGGTTCTTTGCAGAAGTTGCACATTATGCCTTGAGATTCTCTTTCACATCCAAACCCAAGTGGAATTTCTGACAGTCAGGAAACGCACTTAAATGGCCTCCCGAACTTGAAGTGTGAAAGTTGTTTTTTTTTTTAAATTTATTTATTTATTTATTTTTTTATAAATATCATTACCGACATTATCCAAGACAACAATGGGGTTAAAATAAAGACAGGAACAAATAGTTTTTGGATACTATACAAAGGGACTGAACATGCCAGTTCAGTCAGTGATACAGCTGAAAGTTTAGTCCCGCCCACTTACCTGCGCATGGAGGTGATTGTTTGGCTGTTGCTGGCTTGCACCAGTGATTGGTTGCTGTGGGGTTTTCCCCTGCTGTGGGTTCCTACCAACAGCGTGGGTGATGGCGGCTGGGTTATAAACGACAGCAGTGCCATCAGGATGGATGAAAGGCTTGCCTGTAAAAGTAAATATATATAAAAGAACAACAAAAACAACCAAATCCAGTTAAATCACAGCCGTAGAATTTATGGTGACAGAGAAGGACACACCCAAAAAAATTGCTACAACATGAGAGGAGAGTCAACAGGAATTAACAACCCTGGCAGCGTTTGAAGTTCAAAACTGTGTCTGTTAGAACCATAATGAATATTTACAGATTTCACCCATCTGTTCGATGCATTTTGATCAGCATGCTTTGGTCTGACTACTAATTTGACAGACAAACTGAGTGCAGTCCATGCCAACCTGCAATTCTGCCCCAAGTCATGAATATTCATTACTAAAGCATAAAATTACAAGATAGAAAAGTTATTTTAGGGAAATTTCTGTTCGATTTAAAGATGTTCCAGCAGAGAAAAACTGGGTTACCCACTTGGAAACAGAGAAATGCTGATGGCTGCTTACTGATTCAAATACTTCCATGGTCAAAATAGACAAGTGGCTGGAGGTACTGTATCACCAACCTGTGTGTGGGTTGACTAGGACACTGCCAGGTGGGATCCCTGAGGCTTCCAGCGGCAATACATAATAGTTCGTAGCATCATTGGCTGGTAATGGCTGTGAAGGAACACTCTTGATCATGTCAGGGTGTCCAGAGCCTCTAGTGTCAGCGGTGGGGTGAATAATGGGTGTGCTTGGGATGGTGGATCGGGTTGAGGCTGAAACCGGGAGAGGCAACTGGGGACGGGACAGAGAACTGGACGAGGACCCAACGCTACTACATGATTCTGAACCTGAGAGACAAAAAAAACAAAAACAAAAAAACAAAGAGTAAATCAAAACACATCCTGTTTGCCTGTGTCGATATTATGATGCGTGGGGTAGGATGTAGTTGTGATAAGCAAGTATGAGTCGAGATATTATGGGTTGTTGAACAGATTCGGTTCCATTTAAAGCTATTTCAGAGAGCCATCATACACAAAACCATGGCACGACAACTGATTAATCTAAACAGGATTAATGATATCAAATGTACCTGAGTATTTTCTGCTTTAACAAGTCGAATTATCTGTGAAAAACATTTACTGCTCTGTATCCGGATTTTAAAAATATAACTAAGGACACTGTCAAGGTACAAAAAAATCCATCACGACAGGAATAAAATCTGCATACACACACACATACATACACAACACATGGAATTAATTAATCCTACAATCATATTCAATCAGGATGCATTTGCATACATCACTGCAGTTCAGTGCTTGGGAAGTTGAAGCCCCTTTGAAATAGGTAGTGGAGTACAAGTTGTTTCAGCATATTTATGCATTTCCTGTAAAAAACATTGAAAAGCTTCAACTTCTCTGATTGGTCATCTCCTCTGTGGAAAATCTGTACAACAACCCACGAATAACTCTTGACTCCTCGTGAGCATGACAGTCCTCTGAACAGGTCGGTAACTTACAAAATTACACTCATGGATCAAAGAAATAAAAAATGTAAGAAAGCGCTCCATTGGACACACAGTGAGTAAATGCTTCTGAAATCATTTTCCCTTTTTCTTTTTATCATAATTGGGTGACATGGTGACATTACAGCACAGGATTCACCATATAAAAGTGTCAAGATACAATTGGATTCCGTGCGGACATTACATTCGATACAAAGTTAACAAATGTCAGCCACACATCTTTGCATATAACCTTTTAACTAAAAACCAGTGGTGTTTTTGAAGATCAATACAGTATCCTACAGTCTAATATCATGATTCCCACATTTATTCAAGAGTGCATCAATATTTCTACACCCATAAAATGAAACAAGTGTTCCTCCAAAGGGAAGAAAATTCACTGCCGTGCCTCCCTCTAATAATGCAACATCTCCTGTGGCTGCAGTGGATTCTAGTCTCTTGGTATCCTTGCACCGTCTGTGATGGATTTCTTCCTGAATAATCACCGAACGTTGCACAAAATGGTGAGTCAAATTAGCCATAACAAAAAAAGTGAATAAAAAGAAAAGGAGATTCAATTTTAGAAAAATGTCAGGATTAAGGACCACATTATGTAACCTGATATTCTCAGGTAGAAATAGCGTGCAGCCGTTTGCAAAGAAAGGTTATTTCAGGGCTCTGGAGAAGGGCAAACACAGAGGAACACAGCAACACAGCAAGATGTCTCCTCAGCTTATACTCCCAAAACACAAAGTGAGGGCAGCCAGCCGCCTCATAAACAACTTAAAAAACTGCTCAGGCAAAAAGCCTGCTGCTGCTGCCTCTCAGTGAAAGACAGGGATTGGCAAAAATAGAAAAATGCCAGACAGAAATGGTGGCAGGGAACAAAATGGAGAGCAGAGGCCAACTAAGAGGGGAAGAGAACGCTGGAGGATTTCTCCCCTGCACCGGCTGAGATAAAGACGACAAGCCTGCAGTGAAGAACACGTTTCATCTAATCGCAGCCAATGAAATTACAGATGGATCATATTGTGGAATAAGCACCCACAGTCGGGGAGCAGCCTTAACTTCATCCTGGTGACGTGCGTGGCAATTTCAGTGCTCAGACTTATACATTATGCAGTAATTCCTCACTGCTACATTTTTTTTTTTTTTTACTACTGCTGCTACAACACTTTTAAAAAGCCTCTTCCATCACCGTGTTGCCGCACGGTAATTAGTTTTGACAGCTGTCCAGTTACAAGGCAGCCCACACACTTTATTGACCGCTGCAGGACAACAAACATTTGTTCTGATAAGACCTCAGGTGCCTTAAGATGCCAGAGGATTTTTTTAAGCTGTATGCAGAACACATAACGGTGCATAATTAGTGGTATTTTCTCCTCAAGTTATGACAGAGGGCATGTTTTAATACAACACAAGCTTATTTTTTAATTTAAATAACGAGAAGTCATTCCCTCTGTATTCAGAATTATAATTCAGGTAAGATGCCTCATTTGTGGCATGGTTTGATGATGTGTTCTTCCAAGACCAATGGTGATAATTACTAATAAGGGAAACTGTTAAATGATTTATGGACCAAATGGATATTTACAACAAGAACAAACGTCTATGTGGTAATTCGTAACATGAACACAAACCTATTGAGCTGGCTTTAAGCGGACTGCCAAATAAAGAAAAGAAAGTGAAGTTTCACACTAAACTTGAGGCATTATGAATAATCAGTTCTGGCAAATAACAAATGTTTACAGAGATGTAGCCTATCAGATAGTTTTGTGGTCAGGACCTTGCTTAAAGTACCAACTAAACAGAGAGAGGAGATTGTTTGAGAGCCAAAACACAGCTTAAATTATTTATGGCATAAAACAATACACAAAGATAATGCTGATAAAATACTGAACATTGCCATCAGTCCCTTATATTTCCATTACAAGTATGAGTCACTGGCTCTTCCACTGAAAAACAGCTCGATGAAAAATTCTGTAGATGACACAATATTGACTAGTTCACTTTTAAAATGCAAGAATATGCAGTTTTTTGTTCTAAGAAGCATTTTAGTGGGCAAAAGTATTGTGTAAGTTGTACTTTACACAAAGTGAGGACACCCTGAAGACACTGACTCATCGTTACATAAAATAAGATGAGTATTTAGACATGGATCTTGCCTGTTTTGGAGAGCCTCCCGGTGCTCTTGCTGCTGGCTGTGCTGTCCCCTCGCACAAGGCCGGGGGAAATACCACTGAAGCTGCTGGCCTTGGTGATGGCGGGCCGTGGGGCGAGTCGGTTGGAACTATCTGAGCTGTCTGTGCTGCTCCACGGCCGAGGCTCGCCATGCCGGGGCAGTGTTTCAGTCTCCGAACTGCTCTGTCGGCTAGCGCCTGGCCGGCCGACCCCTAACCTATTCACAAAAAACAAGAAAGCTGCTTTTTTTCAGGTTGCTCTTTAATTGTGTTTCATCATTGTACACTGTATTTGCTTACCTGAGACTAAAAGTGATAGTGGACTATAAATAAACTGCACTATTATACAGTGCGACATTTTTATTAGATTACTTTTGCCACTTTTGCTAGATTTTAATGGCAACAGTCTGGCTGAAATTGCAATGCAGGCACATATTTCGCTGCAATTGAGTCAGTTATTTCAAGTTAAAGCAAAATTACTCATTAAATAAATGATGTTACCACAATTAGAACGCAAAAACAAAAACCCAATAAAGGCATATTTCCATCTCAATTAATATTTTGAAAATGAAATCTGACATTGCGTAAGAGTGGCTGCAGAAAAAAGTCAAGCTTTATTTGTATAAAAGATATTAAAAGGCCTTGAAAATTGAAAGAGTGATATGTAGTCATCTTGTAAGAACAAAGTCAGCACATTTATACTCATAAATTGTTGAAATTTAATCAATAAGTCTGAATCCCATTTAGATGTCTTCCCAACATTACTGTTATATACCGTTTGATGCTCGATCAATAAAAGATGACATATAAAAAAACTGTTTCATGGTTTAATTGGCAAGCTTTGGTCTGAATACCCCAGCCCACATGAGGAAGCCTGGGCAGAAAATCCTATTTAACAGAAGCTTTCTTGAGCGGCAAAACAAATCCTCAGATCAGCACTCCTGTTCCTGGGCGAGCTGATTAAGACAGACTACGATTCAAAGGGTTTTCTGCCTGCAGTTTAGTCTCAGAAAGGAGCTGAATGATGTGTGACAGGGTGGACCTACCTGAACATTTGCCGCCTCTGTTGGGTGCTCATGCATGCGTCTTCATCCTGAGCACTGAAGGGAAAAGAGGTATTACAGGACAGGCACTGACAAAATGAGATATCTACCAATTTAAAACATGACAAAGCTGACTTTAATTGCTCCTCTGACAGCAAAACTATAAAAGTGACTGAACATCATTTCAAGTGCTTATGTTAAATTTTAAAGGCTGAAATCACCTACTTTGGCCAATTAAATTACAATTCATTATCCCCATTAGATACAGCTTTTTAGAAAAAAAACATTACAAAGTGATAAGAACAGTAGAGTAAGTGGACTTGTGATAAATGTGGTTTTATGACTTACCTTCTGTCGAGAATGAAATGATCGCCCTGTGGGGGAAATAAAAACGACAGTGGTTCAGAAATTTGATAGTACAGTGTTCCTTCTCAATGTTATCTTGAACATGTTTTGCATTTTAGCAATGCTGAAAGCTACGTTAAAAGTTTCAATCGATATCAATATTTGCTCCAGTGTGCCCACTTGCAAGTCTCGGATCACATTCTTGCCAAAAATGTAGCCCCCAAATCAGAGCAACCCCATTTATGCATTCATAAATCCAGCACTGGTAATTGGTAGCAAAAACTCGACTGAATTTGCACATGAATAAAAATGACACAAAGATTTGTGCAACATGGCCCCCCGCCCCCATCCCGCCTACACAAACAGCTCTCACATCATGTGCAAATATCCTTTCTCTGGCTCGCTGGTACTCCTCCTCCCTCTCCTCCATCGATTTGCTCCTCTTGTCAGCTTTCAAACGCATTCGAATCTGGCAAGGACACACCGCACACACACACACATACACACATGCTTCTTTAGCAGCTATGTCAGCGACGCCAGATTGTCCCACTCTTACCAACATGTCAGAAATGAAAGTGACAGCTTGGTGGAAGGAGAAAAAAAAAGAAAAAAGAAAGAAAAAAAAACACCTACCGTGCTGTCTTCACGATCAAAGCTGGAGTTGTCTCGTTTGAGAATGTAGCGTTTCTGAAAATCGTCCGCCCTGTCATCCTTGATGTGCTCTGAGAATTTCTGATCGGGTCTGTTGGTGGGGAATTTACACAAGTTTTAGTGGCAGCTTAATTTCAGGCAGATGCTGACAGCAACATATGCCAACCAACAATGAGGGGAGGAAACCGACTTGTCTGTCAATTGATTGCAACAGCTTATAGTTTCAGAAAAATAACTAGCAAAGCAATAGTTTTTATAATTAAAAAAGGTCAATTCAACAAACCTACTTTCATCAACTTCCATCAATCTGAAAATAAATCCGACTCAAATTAGAGTCAGTGGAGCAAGCAGAAACTCACATTCGAGTGTTGGTGGTTTTGTTGATGACCACTGACTTTCCACTGGGGTCCACATTATGGTCCATGCCAAAGTAGGCTGCCACGCGATGTAACAGCATCCTGTGGTAGGACGTCATAGGTGGGAACTTCCTCTCCTGGCTTCTAGAGGGATCAAACAGGAACGTTGTCACAATCTCATTATTGTGGGTCGTAATAAATTACTGTTTATGGAGAATGTGGAGTGCCACAAGGGTCAACACTGGGCTCAAAATGTTTTGTTTGACAAAATTATATTGTAACAAATTATCCTACACTTAAATTATGTTAATTGCTTGAGTTCATACTTTGGAAAAATCTGCATATGATCATCTCTGTAACAGAGTAGTGAGCCTTCAAACATCTATGGCACTGAACCGTTAGATTCATCATTAAAAAGTCTCTTTTTTTGGTTCCAAATTAAATTACCCAAAGAGTAAATCTCATTAATGTCAGTGCATGCAACATGCATGCATGGCTATTATACTGTTATATTAACCATCTTATTAGAGAAAAGCAGATTAACTGGTGTCAAAAGGACATTTTATAAACTACCAGGACTAGCAGAATTTGGTTTTAATAATGGCCAATAGCTGGAGCTGGACTCTGATTAACTGATTAATTCAAATTTGATGTTCAGCGATCCAGAATTGTATATTAATTCAGATATTCAGTAAATCAAAGGTTAATTGGCTATCTGCTTTGTGCTATTCCAAAGTATCATCATTTCATCGCCATCTATACGTCATAAGATATCAGACAACTTCAAGTCACAGTAAACAGGTTTCATTTCATGTTGTAAAACTGCCTCGAGTAGACAAAGGCTGGGGTACTGTAAAGTCCTGAAACAGGAATGTTATATTAAACCATTTTATGGTCAATAGGTTTATATTTTTGTTGTGAAATGACTGAAGAGTATTAACACTTAATACTGTAATGTGTAAACTAATTTTGTTTTTAAGTTAAAATGGAAAATAGGTATATAAACTGGTATAAAAATAGTGTTCAAGAACTGATATTGACACTAAGGATACAGTATTTGTACCAGTATCAAATATTTTTGAATGATACGCAGTCTTCCCCATCAGCACATGCATCTGTGGTAAATTAGTTCAATTATTTCAGTCGTTCCATTGGAAAAACTCAAATTCCCAGACCTAGATGAGGTTTGTGAATGAAACAGGCACAGGCACAGACAGGGCTAAAATATGTCTGGATCACCAGGCAGTGACCTTGCCATTTTACCATGTAAGGCAACAGCTGCCTGTGGGACTGTTTCCAAAATGTTTCAAGGTGCTTCTGAGTTCACTGGAGGGTACTTTAAACCCTCTGGGAAAGCATGACTTCATTAGTAACAGTAATCCAGACTGAATATTCTATAAAAATCCAATACAGACTCTGATCACTATTGCAGTGTCAAAGTTCAGATAATTCATATGAAATGATTCTGCGGACCAAACAGGGCTGTAAACTCCACATAGCACTCATTACTGAAACAGCTGGCACAATGAACAGCTGCTTGGCTTAATTGTGTGACTTCAAGCAAAGCTCCATCTCAAAGTATGAGGAAATGTCTGCACTCGTGTTCAAGAGAGCTCTGTTATCTCAACTACATGAACTGTAGGAATCTGTGTTGACAAGTTTTTCATTCCCAATAATGAATGACGCAAATGACTTGGATTGTGTTCGTAAATATTTCTCACTCATTATTGCTGATGAAGTCCAAGATGTCTTGTTCCAGCTTCAGTAGCATGATTCGATCCCTGAAAAGAAAATGTAGACATCAAGGCTCAGATGCGAAGGGTTTGAGCTTTAATAGGAGAGTTAATTCTGATGTATTTGTTGAATATACCTTGGATTGCCCTTTAGTGTGTTGACGAGGAACTCATGGAGATCTATGCCTGTTGAATCTGTGTAGTCTTGACTGGAATCTAATCAAGAGAAACATAAGTTTTGATCAGTGGAAATGAGTCAGCCTTTAAAACTGGGTGTCAAGCACCTCATTTATAAAACCGTGCACTACTTGCTATATTTTCGCAAGCAAAGAGATTATCTAAAATATCCTGAATGATGAAACATTGACATAGCGACTAAATATAATTTTCTTGAGAAAAATGAAATGTTCCACCCTGTTAACTCCCTAAATTAATGATAAACAGTTAATCAAACGCCCATTGTGAATATTGATATGCAAATTAATCAGCGTGTCACTCAGCCAAGTCAGATCTCAAAAGAGAAAACTTCACTTCGGGTGACATTGGAGAGGACTGTGCGTTTTCCGACCGCTATCAGTAAAGTGAAAAAAAAAAAAAAAAAATCTGATATCTGGCAGCATGTAACAGCACCGGTGAGCGCTGCCAGCTCAACCATTTAAGAAATGAAAAAGTGGTCAGATAAAGAAGCTGACACCAAAAAATGTGTTCCTGCGCACCAAGAAAGGATAGGGACCCTGAGTGGGAGTCAGGGGACATTGGAGCCTCCCCCTCCCCCCCGTGAATGTCTGGGTTTCTATAATTGGAGGCTGCCTCATCAGTGGTGTTGCTCCACAGAGGGAAGCAGACACCTTCAATCGCCTGTGGGAATCCATATAATTGCTTCACACCTTGAGCTTGTCGCAATTAACTGAATCACGCCAATTATCGGCCCATAATGAGATATCATTTAAAACGGAGAAGTGCTTTTGGACAAACTGGGGGGACACACTGCCCTGGAAAAAAAAAATGTTTAGAATTGAATGTTCCTTATGTCACGTTAAAGGATATAATTATTAGAAGTCTGTAATTTGGCTGACTGACATAGATTGTGTGATAAGTATCATTACACCATTTGGCTTCGTTTCAGTACTTGGCCTTTCCTGTCACCAGCGACACAGTCACCAGGAAGCTATCAATACATATTTACAATCTATAAGTTTTTTTTTTGTTGGAGAGGTGCACACATTCTGCCGTTAACTTTGCAATGTATAAATTCAGATTTTTGCATAAGAAGCAGCACACACATCTTTTTGGGGAGTAAGCAATGTTTATAAATGAGGCCCCAGGTGTTTATGATGTAAAGAAAGCGGAGGCATTAATGGAAATATTTCAGTGTGGCTCCTGCTACTGCAATTACAAATCTGTTGGACTGACATTGCTCTCACCAGGCTGATGTAAAGGATATTTTTAACCATAATTTGCAACCAAAATTGACTAAACAAAAATAATGGAAATCAGAGCGCATAATGAAAATTATTGTATTAGAATTTCATGAGTCCTAACCTCGTGACAGCATTTTTCGTGGTGTTTTCTCTGGTTTGTCCACCTTGTCACAGCTGTGCTCTTTCTCAGCTTGGTCTTTTGCAGCTCGTTCTTCCTTTTCAAAGGGCTGAAGAGGGAATCCATCCTGTTAATGGAAGAATAAATTACAGCAATTGATGTGTCACGCTTCAAAGCACAATTAGATGTATGAGCATTTATTATTAAAAATCTTCATGCGTTTGCCACATGGCCCCAAATTAACCGATATGGGGGGCTTGCAGTGGTTCCCACACGCGAGTCGAGTACAACACAATTTAAGGTCAGCACTTTAGAGAAGCTTCAAATGCTCAGCGTGACCTAGGTCTGTTATGAGACATTAATTTAGGAAGGAGGCATTAAATATGAGGCATTTCATTCTCTACAATCTTGCCTGGGGTTCTAGGTTAATTAGAGAAAAGCACTGGCAAAAGAGGCCACTGTAAGACACTTAAACTCTACTGGTGTATCACTGAAACCTTCCCAGATAGACCTTGCCAGTAATATTGCGCCTGCATCCGTGAATTCCAAATCACTATGACAATTAATCTGCTAGATTAGCTTGTTTTTATTAAACACCTGAATAATACATGAATTTGAGCCCAAAATTAAATAACAGCATATTTTTTTTTTTTACTTAAAATTCACCAGAATGAGGAGCTTGTTATAATCCCCCCCCTCCCACTGTAATGATTCCTAAAATCGACTGAGCTCAAATCTGGCTGGAAGTCTGCCGTTGTATTTTGTGAGATCTATTAAAAGTGGCCTTGGTTTACCCCCAGTCAGACACTTCCTTGTCCTAGTCTGACGGCACCCCACACACACACACACACACACACACACACACACACACACACACACACACACACACACACACACACACACACACACCCCGATACACTCCCACTCCCACACTCGACTCAGAAGTATCTGATTTGCTTTTCAGGCGATTCTACAAAGGCTGAAAGGAAAAGCTGAATAGAAGAGAGGGGTTGCCAGTGCACCATAAGTGGATTAAACACAACCCTGCAAAGCTAACATCAGAGAGTCTGTGCATGTGCTCAAAAAGTGAATGAATGAGTGAGAGGAGGCAGCCAGAGTGGCAGGGTGACCTAGTGACGGTAGAGCAGCTCATAACCAAAAGGTCACGGGTTTGATCCCTGTAACAGCTGCGAGGCATGATAATGAGATGCTACATTCTCAGTGGTTTTAAGATGCTTGGAATATAAGTGAAAATGTAATATGCTAATGAGGAACGCGACTGACTAATTGCCTGAGTGAGACGGGGAGAAAGAGAAAATGAGTGTCGGTCGGTGTGCTGCGGAGCTGACAGTGAGTTTGTGTGTGTGTGTTTGTCAAAGCGAAAGGGTTTTTCTGGCAAGATGCAGTGATGTTTGCTGCTTAATGCCACCCTCGGCATCACATGGAAGGCGCTTGGTTGATGTGCAGCTGTTGCGAGCTGCCTCATTTGTTTCCTGACATCCATTTACCTCAAGATAAAGGAAAAACAGCATGAAAATGATGGTCTTCTGAATATGTAATGAACATGCTGTCATTCTAAAACAAAAAGTACAGGCTGCATTCAAAGGCCTTTGACTATCGGCCATTGATTGAAATTGACAGCCAGGCATACAATGCAAGGGCAGATGTAGTTTTTCAGGATTTCAGTGGCGGTTTGGACAGCCCGCTGTTCTTGAATGAGCCGTCCGTAGATCCATAGAGCCCTTTGTTTATCCTCATATTTGACAGTAGATGGATATCAATTGGATGCACAGTGGGAGAGGTATGTTTCGATTTTACTCGCAAAACCCACCTTCCTTTATAAAAAAAAAAAAAAAAAAAAAAAAATCTGGATATTTGAAGGGGCATCAGTGATGTTACAGCTGAATGTGTACTCACTAACTCCCCTCTTTATTGCTTTACCTCGCCCCTCTAGGTTAGTTTGCCGCAGAGCTCTGTTCAGAGAAGTCTCGACTACAGGCCCAATAACAGTAGCGGGGGAAATATCAGGAGTATTCAATTAGAGCGCTCCACAGCTCTCTGTAGCTGACGTGTGGAAATTGTAATTTCCTCGACATGATTGATGGCAGTAATACAGGACGTCGTGTGAGTGCAGACGATGCGAGACTGTTGTGGGAATAACACCGCCCTCTGGTTATGGAGCTCGGTGCTGACTGGCTGAAATGCCTGAAGCCGGCACACCTGTGTGTACATGAGTGTGTATGGATTCATGCCAGGAGCGGTGCAGAATGGCATGTAATGGAGAAAGTTTGATCAGAAGGGGGACTTTGCCTAGAGAAATAGTATAAAAGAAGAGTTGATTAAGCAAACTAAAGGCTGGTTCACTGCTGGAGCTCTATGCTTTCTGTTTTGATGATGTGATGTTTCCATCAGGCTGCAGCCGCCATGTATTTAATCATAACTGTCAGGCGAAGGATGCTAATCAAGCATCAGAGGTCTAACTGTTCAACTGTAATGAGCTGAAATGAAGAATCCCAGGGCAGCAATCCAACACTATACATGTGAGCCTGGAGGAAAATGAACTACCACCTACTGTATGTCAGACTGGTCATTATGAGATGACTCAGGTGGATTTTTCAGCCTTTAACTAAAGGAAATTGAAATTCACTTCCTGTGAAGAGAGTCTGGTTGTATTGCATTCAGTGTGCATCTAAAGGGAGGTTTTTACCTGAGGTGCTGCTGAAGGCTCAGGAATAGGGGAAGGAAAGGACTCCTCACACACTGCCAGGCTCCGCACGAGCTTTAGCCTGGCGTTGGACTGGGGTGCAGGTAGGTGGGCACAGTTAAAACCATGCACGCACTCAACTGCATCAGTATGATCACGTCACAGTGACAAGCCCTCACAAGCATGGCAAAATGAAACTACAACAGCCAGTGAGCACAATCAAGTCTTGCAAGCAAATCAAACTTTCTTTAGCCGCGTTTCCATATAGCCTTTAAGTGAAATTGAAGTGAGTAAAACTTGAATTTTTTACCATCAGCTGGTTTGAAGTACAACACCAAACTGTGAGACTGTGTAGAGTTAGAGGGAGGTGATGACTGTACTGCAGTCTTCCAATTAAAATGACTGTAATATTTCATGGAGGATGCAAAAGCAATAATTTAGGATCTTCAATCCTGACATACCCGTTTCAACTCCAGCATCATTCAGGACGGTGATAGGGAAACAGCTGATCAGTCATGTGAGCTAAATGTTAGCTACGTCAAAACTTATTAGGCGTTTAGTTTTTTCCATTAAGCGCATTAGCTCTTTTATGAAAAAGGCAAAACCCATCTCAAGCAAGCGTGAAAACTTCAAAATGCACATAAAAATATGCTGATGGAAACACGGCTACTTGTTTCACATTTTAGCTGACGATTCTTTTCCTGGAGGACTAAACTGAGAACTGGTAAGATGACTGTAGACCTGTGGCAGCAGATCGACTCAAAATACAAAATGGGGTGAGCATCATCACAAAGACCCAAGCCTTCTCATTTCTTCCAGCAATGCAGCAAACACAACGGAAATATCCAATTTTCTTGTCAGACATAAACAAACCAGACACAACGCTTCATGATCATTCATAAAATGGCATCTAAAAGTATTCCAATGATGCAGTTTTGACATCTTCAGCAAAACACTGTGCAGGATACAACTTTGTTTGACAGCAAATACAGGTACAAGTTCCAACTCAATCCAAGCAAACAACGCAATCCAAGTGCACATGAAACAGGTTGCAGCATCCTTCATGCATGTTGAGTGTACCGTACCTTAGAGTACTTCACAGGCTGTCCATAGGTAGGGGAATGGAGTGGGGAAAAAGTGCACAGAAATATCAAATACAACCACAGAAGTCGGGGGGAAAACAGGATTGTTAAAAAAAAAGTGCAGAAGGTTTGAATTAAATATGAACGGCCTACATTTTACGCATGCATGCGCCAGCTCTGCAAAAGGGCTCAGGCAACTCAAAACAATTCAAGACAGAAATATCAAATTTATGTAACCTTTCAACAGTGCTGATGTTTTACAATTCATACACTTGCCTACTATACTATACTGAAGAGCTCAAAACTACATTGATCAACAGTCTGCATAAATAAAGCGAAACGTATGCAGCATAGAACCTCAGCTTGAACAATCACCTTTTACGAAGAGCATGAATTAATTTTTGCAGAGCATATGCTACCTAAGTGGCTGCACTGTAGGGCCCCATCTTTACACACGCCGTCACATGTGCATACACTGCAGAAAAACAAAAGGCAGACATTTGGCTGCACGAGAATCGGGTCAGTTTTATGTGTTGCTCCCAGCTCCATTTAGCTGTCATGTGAATCAGACCCAAGCGTTGGAGGTGAGATGCAGAAAGCAGAGAGACCAGCCGCCCAACAGTGTGTGAGACAGCCCAGTGCCTGTGCGCTTCACGCACTGGTGGCTGTATGTGTGTGTGTGTGTACGTATAAACAGAAGGTCTCTCAGTAGCACGCATAGAGGAACCGAGGAAGGGAGGGGCGAGACCTGGCAGGAGCCATTTCAGCCTAAATTGTAACAGAGCCCAGTTCTTTGCTTCCTAATCCCGCCATGCGTGCACACACACATGTGCGCACACACATACACACACAGTTCTGTCCTTCCCACCTGTCCTCTAAAAATCAAAAGGACAACCCCTCCCCTCCCTCATTGAGCTCGAGGGCCAAATAACAGCTATAAAAAATTGAAATGGACCGCTGTTCGCCCATCTCCAATGCCTGTGACCTGCCTCGCCCCTTTCTATATCAGGTAATATGGATGTAGAGGAGGAAGGGGGGAGGAGGGGGAGTGGGCTGGGACTGTGAGCGCACCGCTACACCAGCTAATTGAGCGGCATGGGGCCGGTGGGGAATGAACAATGCCGGCAGGAGATAAAGGAATGGGGAAGGGGGAGAGGGAAAGGGCTGAAGTCAGCAGAAGTAGGCCGGCCACCAGCCACCTGTCCTGCCGCAGAGGACAGAGCAGCAGAGCTGGAGGCAGATGGTGGCAAAGTCACCCAGTCCCCCCCCCCACCCTTTCTCTGTCGGAATGCTTTTCTGCAAGCTACCGTCGCCCCCTCCCCTGATTCTTACCTCCCCCCATCCCACTTTCCCTACATCTCCTCTATTTCTCCCACAATGAACATTTCAGGCGTTTAACCGATGCCCTCACATAGAACGACAGAATTAGCTTCACCTCCTCTGCTGCTGCAAATTACAGGCGGAAAGGTCAGGGGCTTCAGTGCCGTAAGCATATCTTGGCATTCCTGAGACCACAGAACAATTATGCTACGGTGAGTTTGAGGAAAAGATGTAGGATAACTGCTATTAGGCCTGGAAAATGGGAGAAAACAAGTGTCCACAGTGGCTACACAGATCCTGCTTTAAAACTATAATAAGTACACATGGGTTTCAATTGGCCACATGTTCATGGCATCATATCCCCTTAAATTTCATGACTACATCAGAGTAAAAGGACAAAATCCAAGTAAAAATTTTATACAGGGTGTTCTCGGGTTGCTCGATTATGGAAAAAAATCATAATCACGATTATTTTGATCCATATTGAAATCACGATTATTTACACAATTATGTCTTGAATTTAGAAC
>JAQQZY010000013.1:15664874-15684007 GCA_030068375.1 Ostorhinchus rueppellii | reverse complement strand
AAGCAGCTGGGATAGGCTCCATGCGACCCCCGTGACCCTAATGAGGATAAAGCGGGTATAGAAGATGAATGAATGTTAATCATATTAACATTCTATGTACTCAGTGGTTATCAGAGTTTTTAATAACACTGCATTGGTCCATTTTTCTTCAACGAGATATCAGTTACTTGAAAAATGTTCACCTTGACCTTTTGACTGAATATGTGGTACCATAACTAGATGATCTTCATCCAACCAACATTTTCCAGGTAGATGGTATACCACCACATTGGGGACTGCATTTTGGTAGGTTACTAAATCAAACTTTTTCAAACCAGTAGATTGGAAGGGATAGCCCAATTCTCTGGACACCTTGGTCACTGCATATCACACCTGTGAATTTATTTCTATGGGGTTATATTAAAGATATTGTGTATCAAACAAAGACAGGACATCAACAACCTGAAGCAAAAGATCACTGATACCATTAAAACAACTGATGAGACCATGCTCCAGCCAACATGCCAAAAAAAATCCAGTACTGTCTTGACACGCTTCATGCAATACTGCCCATATAGAGGTGTATCAAATGAAGCAAACAAGAAAACGTCAGTATCTACTTTTCATTTTATAATAATTTCCATAGATATGTCTTTTCATTAGGTTTTGTAAAAAAAAAAAAAAAAAATGCAAAGAAACTTCATGGACACATTGTATATGATCTTGTCTGCAGATGTGTATCTGAGACATCAGAAAGAATTCCACACAATGTCATGATGCAGTTAATTACGTCTATTGTTACTCTTGATAGACACAACTAAAGACAAAGATTATATAAGATATTGTGTGATAAAAAGATACACTGATCTCTATCATAAAATACTTGGTTACCTCACTAAAACTCTCAAGTAAATATTTGCAATTTAATTGAGCTGTTCGCTGATCCTATTTCTAAAAAACTGCTAAGAGTAAAGGAAGACTGTATAATTTTTGTGTAGCTCCTCCTGTGGTCTAAAGTGGCCACTGCAATAAAATGGCACATTAACCAAGACTCAAAAAACTGAAGTGTAATGCTGAAGCGATTTGTGAACAACTATTTTGGTAACTAATCAAGCTTTTGTGTGATTTTTCAGTCCCAAAGGCCTGCTTGTGTTTAGCCCTTCTTTCTCAGACGTGGGGACATCTGGGCTGAAAGCATCTTCCTAGAGCAATTTGCATTATTTTCTGAAATTATATAGACAAACTCACCATTATTTTTAAACCAAGCTGCAAATGTTTAGTATGAGCTGAGAAAGAATTACCAAAATGTATAGATAGCCACACACTGAATCAAGTAACTATAGCAGCTAAGTGTCCAAATCTGTTGAACTGAACAATGGTTAATTTGTCGAAGGACAGCTGTCTTCTGTCAAATATTAGACTCTGAAAATTCTGTCTGCTCCATCCAGTACTGGATGGACCAGACTTCTAAATAAATACAGCCAGTATTGTTTGAAAAATTGACACGTGACACTGAAATATGGCCAGTGGCACCATATTTTTTTTCTTTTCCGCCCTCCGGTTCTGTCAATTTCATATTCTTTTTCTTCTGCCTGTCCTCCTCTCCAGACCTCCCTGCTGCTCTTCTCTCCACTGCAGCTCCCCCATGCTGGTGTCATTCTGTTCCTTAGGGTAACATAGACACAGGAAGTTGGTAGATAAGCCAGGATTTGAGCTCCAGATTATCTGCCTGCCTGACTCCCTCTCTCTCTGCCTGCCTCCGACCACAAGGCCAGATTGGCCTGAATCCTATTTTTAGGTTACGGCCAAACAAACAATTCTTTTTTCTTTTGTTGATTTCATTTCCTTGGCCATATTTGATCAGATTTCACAATGTTGATTCCACTTTCATATTTTAGTGCAAATTCCTCAGTCAACACAAACTTGTTAGCACCCGTTTAATTAAAAGGCAAAATTAACAAGTGCAAATTTCACATGGTCCCAAAGTACAATTTTTGCAAATGACATAGAGACCTAATTAATTAGCAGCTTCACTGAAACAGATCTCAGCTGTACTAAATACCCAGCAGACCTTACTACTTTAAATGTGCCATAAGAAACATGCGTAGTGCTAGGCTACCACATTCAAGTTTGAACTCTTTTGTTTCCAGCAGACAAGAGTGAGGAGTCTCACTTTAACTGACCTCGATGCTGTGTCAATTTAGAGTCAAGTCCCACATTATTATTTTAGTCTGTGCAGATTATACTTTTCAGGAACAATTGTGCTGGCTGACGCGATGGGGGAAATCATCTTGAAATGCCGCAGGTGACAGGAGATCCCCAGGGCAGTTTCTGTTTGACGCTGACTGCTAGTGAATTTTCATGGAGGTAAGTGTTGAAAAAGTGAAAATGTTTGGTGAGATGTCAGGAGTCCTCAACTCACTGTGGGTCCATTCAGACTGCTGACAACTCGAACTTTACTAATTAGAGGTGTGCGAGTTGGACCGAGGAAAAGATCTGCGGCAACCATCACTTGATGGATTGCATCTCATGCATTTCTCGAACAAAAAATGTCCCGTCGTTTATTACCTGTGCGTCCCTCTTATTGTTGCTGCCATGTTCATCTCTTCTGCTCTGGCTGTGGTCAGAAGCTTCTGACTTGGTGGCGTTGTCTTTTGGAGATGATACTCTGTCTGCAGCTTCAGAAACCTTCATCGTTTCACTGTCTACGGTATCGGACATTCTCATCGCAAAGTCTTACTGGGAGATGTCGGTGAATACACAGAACCTGAAAGAAAGAAAATTGGGCCATCAGGGTCAATTTACTTGACTTTCAATCACAACAGACAACCAACATACTTGAGTTAAATCATTTGCATTGGCATTCATCAGATTGGGGTGGCAACCAAACACCTGCCCTTGTCTGTAGCCCATGTGTTTGTTAGAGGAGAGTGTCTCGTGGCCATTATTTTGGAAGGACACCCTTGTATTCACTATTATTTTGGGGAGCTTCTTGTAGCCATTACTCGGGATTGTTATGTTGGATTAATTTTATATACACCATAGGTTTACGTCACATTAAATAGCTCAACACCAAAACTAACCTAAACCTACACCTAAAAAAAATGATATTGCTGTTAATTTAATGATCTCCCATGTCTGAATACCCAAGGCAGTCCTCTAGCAAAGAGAAAATGGCCAATCATTTGTTTCCCTCTAAGCCTAGCAGTTTGGCAGCTGTTATGTGAAAAACAAAAGATAGACAAATGATTGGACAAAATGACAGTTTGCACCTGTGAGTTCAAAATCTTGTGAGATATTTCTAAGATTAGCACCAACAAAACAATGTAAGTCCGAAACTTGCATCTTGCTGGAAAAGTGTGAGAGGTTGGACATTAAAATGTCAGTTGATGTTTGTCATAAATAATTGTCATTAACAAGATTATTGCTTTTTTTCTTAACTAAATGCCACATGAAGAATAAACATGCAATGAAATATATTTCTAAACATTCAAATCAAACCAATTATATTTCTGTCTTTTATTGCTAAAATCAGGTGAATTTGAAATAGGCGGACATGATATGAATTAAATAGACAAAGTCCATTAATGAAATTTAACCATGGTACAAAATTAAAGTAAACCAGTGCAATGCTAATTACACACTGAACTCAGAGCAGAATGAAAAAAGTGGTGCAGCAAGGTAATAGCCAAATCATAATAAAATGTCTAAACTTCAAAATAAGTAAAAAAAAAAAAAAAAGTAATTTCTAATGGTTTCACTGATCCATTTTTATAGAGGTGAATGGAGATGATAATTATGATTATGTAAAAGAGTCACAATTAAGTCAAATTCGCTGATATGATGATTATCTTATAACTGTGACAGGGGTCTACTGATGAGGGGGAATTGTTTTAAGACGTGTATTAACCTGTATTGTGGTTCTATGCACAATGCTGGCACAGCTACAGTGTGCAGATCTTATTTCAGTGAAGACCCAGATTAAGGAATTTGGTGCAAAGACTGTGCATAAAACATGGAGGAAACTTGGGATGATGTTAGCTCAGTTCTGCAGCATGAAAACACCCTTTCTAAAAATACTTTTTAAAAAACGTTGGTGCAGATCAATGAATATGTGATGCTTTTGCACCTGTGATTCAATGCAGAAAGTATCGATGTAATGCCATGACCTCCCTATGTTGAAGTCATGGTGTGAGTTCATCCTGCTGATATGGCCTAATTATGCAGTCAGGCCCCATGCAGTGAAACACACATACACAAGAAGGGAGGGCAGACATCTGGTACATGAGAGCTATGATTAATAGGTTAATTAGAAATGGGCTCATCAAGTTCACTGTGCACATCAAAACTGGATCCACACATGACAGCGCTTACTCTGTGCTTGAGTGTGTACGTGACAGCGTGTGTGTTCCAGCCTTCAGCCATCAGAGAGGCCTCAACCTATTTGCTCGGCAGCGATCACAGCCATTTTCCTATCTGATCTCGGAGGTAGCAAGCGTGTCTGGCTCAAACTTGATTGTTTATCTTCGTCCCAAAAGAGCTGAGACAGCGAGCAGGAGCGGCTCTTAAAAAGGTGGCAACCAATTCCTCTATGTCACAGTAATTGACTTCAAGCGAGGTCCGCCAGCCAGACGTACCACTTATCCATTGGTGTGCAGGGCTAAGAGGTTAGCTAAAATTTAGCCAGTCACTGGAGAATCATATGTTGAATTTCAATGACCTGTCAAAGGTTTGACAAAAGCAACGGCAGCTGCTGCTTTACATTATTTTTACATTCTGAAGGAAAACAGCTTAATACTCCAGAGTGTTGTGCACGCCTTTGAATATTTAGTGTCTGCTCCTGACATTTTGATGAGTGAAGTCTCTTGAGTGGACTGCAGAAGGTTTTCAATATTGGACAGATATTTTCAAGAGCTGAGCTTGTGATGGATAGCTATTTTGTCCCTCACCAAATCACTCATTCTTCCAAACACATTTCATCATGGGACTAAAATTTGACTGCAGACTTTGATGCATTCAGATTTTAGCATCTCGTTCGTCTCTATGGCTGAGGTGCAGTAATTGCAGCGTGTGCCTCTTTGAATCCCTGATGCTTCCACTGCATAAGTAATATGGATCATCATTTGATCCTTAGTGATACATTAAGGGAACGTCTGGGAATGGAGGAAGTCGGAAATTGGTCTTGAGCGAGTGAAAATGAAAACAGGCATCAGCAGATATTTTTAAAAAATATTTATGACTCCAATATCGTAGTGTCATATTATGGGTAATCTGCTCTGTGTAATGATGGCTATCTGCTTTCATCAGTGGATGCTGCTATTATAGGATGGAAGATGCCAGTTGAGGATACTACCAATCATGCCTATTAGAATAAACATTGTGTTTAATATGTTTAACCTTCTACATTTATCCAATTGATTTGAACTTCCTTTTTTGTGTTTCACATTAAAAAAAAAAAGAACAGTAAAAATGTAATGGCCATGTATTTATTTAAGAACATTCCACTAAGCATAAAACGTAGTTTAGAGTAGGAAAAAGCAAATCATATTAATAATTAGGATAATAAATCACCTTCTGATGTCATCCCTGCCTTTCCCCTAATGAGTAATTTCCCTTTAAATTCAACATTTACAGAAGAGAAACTTAATATTAACTCTTAATATTGGTACAAACTTCTGCAAATAGTGAATAATGGTAATAAGGTATTGGCCATTAGGTATTGTATACTGAAAGCTGGAGATGTTTTGGAATACGCTTAAGTATGAATGTAAAAATATCTCACCAAATTTTATGGATGTACTATGAGTGACGGCGCCCCCTGTGGCAGATGTCTGAGTGCTGTTCTGTTAGTGTAAAATATCCTTTTCTTTTCTTTTATTATTTTTCCCACTGTTTAAAGTGTTTGTTTTCCTTTTTCATTTACAGTGACATGAGATTGTTCTCAGTGTCAATTGCTAACTCACTATGATAAATAAAAAATTGAAAAGACAGACATACTTGTTGCGTAGCCAGTGGTGGTTGTGGCGAAGGAGGAAGTGGGTGGTGAAGTCGATGAGGCGGAGCCTACCGATGCCATCCAAGACTTCTTTGCCCATGTCTGCTTCAGCTGCTCCAAACAGCAACCGGGGCCTCCGACACCCTCATGACCCCTGCTGACCTGCTGCAGAGAGAGGCACTGGGTTAACATGATGGTGTGAAGGTGAGGGGGTCAAAGGTGAGGCCGCTGACACAGAGGTCACATGGGCTGACAGCATTCAGGATGTCAGCAACTCTGAAATATTTGTGTGTGTCAGTCAAGAGTGAAAAGTGTGTGGTAAATTGAAAGTGTATTTCTGGGCCTATGCGTGCCTATGTGCCATAAATAATGGATGAGCGCAGTGATGGGAGCGCGGTGGAGGCAACAGGAGAAGGCACCCCTGCCAACCTCGTAAAAACCAAGCATTAGGAATTCACAGAGCAGCAGGGAAAGATAGCATTTCTCAGCTCAAAATCCTCTGCCATTTGGTGGCACATAAATTTCAAATCGTCTGGCATACAATTTTATACCAAATTCCTTTCTCACTGAATGACAGGGTGATACGGCTTATGCAGGGCAGACATCTGGAAACACCAACTATAGAGCTGCATTTATTGATAAAATATTGTCGAAAAAGACTGAATAAATGTAATAAAATGAATTATGATGAGTAAGCGTAACAGCCTTATCTATGTTAGTATTCGTAGTGTATTTCTGTTGAACTGCTTCTAACTTACTCCTCTAAAACATGGCATTATTTCCTGAATGATTGGCTATGCATTTTCCTGACCCTTTGCTCGTGTTTTTCATTGTACCTCTGTGTTTCCATCAGCTTCCACCTCATCTAATCTCTGTCTCACTGAGCGGGCAAAGCGCCACGCTGACTTTGGCACCCAACAGTGCCAAGACCTGGCTGCTGCTCCCAACCTGGTCTTAGTGCGACCCCTGTGCCAGCCAAAAAGGTCAAGTGGAATCCCTGCTCACTTTATAATCTTCCTTCTCTGACACCTCAGCCTGCAGCCAGAGCCACAGACTGAGATGATGGTGGGTGGGGGCAGTATGCCATGAACAATCATCAGTTTGTGTAGGCTTTTGTTTGAAATGCCTCACAAAAATTAAACTAATGTGAGCACTAAGGACCGAAGTATGGCCACTTAACATCATTAAGTGCACTCTTATGAGGCTTAAGATCCGAATGCTATCTTTTCAAAGTGACACCTTAGTTCATTTGTGAGGGAAATGTCTACAACAGCCTGTAGCGTTTCTCCCTTCTACTGACAAACATGGTGATGACGGCAATCTGGATGCCTACGGCAGGCTCCATTCATCAATATTGATGTTATTTGCATGGTTACTTACATCTCAAAACCAAACATAGAACTTACAGTCTGTAATCGGGTGGTTTGGATATTTTAATGGCTAAAAACAAAAAACAAAAAAAACAAAAACACACACACACACATATATCACTTGTTCTGCCTATACCTACAGTACGTCTCATTCCGTGATGCTCTTACAGCAGCGTTAAAAACGGGCATTTTTTGTTCTGTTTTGGGTCCTTATTCTTCTTAAATGTACCCAGCACTTCATTCAAGGTTGAAGAAGTCTGACAGGAGCTTCATCTTGGTGCTGTGGTTTGAGGTTTTGCTCTTCTTGCTCTTCATTGCAAGTGGAAAAGGTGTCAGTTCAAGCAGCTACGAATAGGAGTGCCAGTTCATGAAAGGAATGGAAAATGTAGAACCTGTTCTGTAATTCAGTTCTGGTCCTGCAGTACATATGCACACAAATGTGCACACAGAGTATAAGAGTTTCTCTGACAGCGAAGCGGCTGAGCCTGGCCGTGGGCACTCCAGGTTTTATGACCAGTGCTGCTGAGCGGACAGTGCAGCCGCAGCTTAGCTGGCTGGCTTCGGGACTTCACACTGAGCCTGCGTGTATGTGTGTGGACAGTGGTGAAGGCAGACAGATTTGTTGCGATGCATGCTAATAGTGCACTATTCAACGCACACTCAAAAACATGTTTTGACAGATGTGGACAAAAGGAAACATCCCCATTCGATAGGCGCTTGAGCCCGCAAAACACCCAAATGCAGACACTCTTTCTAACAAAGACATTCAGCAGGGAACTTGTAGAGATGCTCCGCCTGCCTGTGCCTTCTCCAGTATTGTGCAGTAGCTGACAGGGAGTGGTTCATTGGTATTACAGTCACCGCAGAGCGCAGCAACCTTAAAGAGGCTCCCTCAGGCATCGTTCAGTGTCACACCGCCCCTTCACACCACCTCTATCGCCTTGCCTGTCAGCATATCAGCAGACTCACACACAAGCACACACATATAAAGATATATCAAACCTGGCCATCTGTATACAATAAGTATGCAATGCATTTAAAATGCAGATAAGCTTCAAATCCTTCAATGGAAATAACTGTTTGCAGTTAAAAAGGAAGCACAATCTCAATTCCAAAGATGGCAATGAAATGGATTATTTAAATATCTTCAGCTGCAAATGCACATTCTCCTCTGCACATATATTGCTGAAGGAGATTAATTCTTGCAAAACCTACAGTGGGGTCATAAGGTTGGTCATCTACTGAATGGAGTTAATCACACAGCAGGCTCTTCACGGACTACTCTCATCGACAATTATGTCTGATGGCACGCTAATGAGAAATTTCTCAATCACTGTGAGGCATATAAGAGCCCACTGGTGATGGAATGAGCACAGGAGCAACTGAACAGGAACACTCCACTATACTTCTTTTATTCCCCCCTTCACATAAGCACAAACACACACACATATAGACACCTGCCTCTGCCTCTCTCTTGCAAAAGGCTGACCTTTCTCTCTCACACCTCCGCTCTATTCCGCTCAACTCCGCATGGATCAGGGCTCTTGTCTGGGCTATAACCAGCTCAACCGGAGGTGAAGGACCCTCAATCCCTCCCTCTATCTGCTACTCTATCCCTAGCTCTATTCTCGGTAGAGTACAAGCAGATGAGTCAAACGAAGGAGGAGAAAGAAAAAAACATCACCTCCTGCAGCTTCAGTCTGATCACGAGAAAAATCCTCCAATAATTTCGAAATGTCTGCGCAAAAAGTAGCATCTTTCTGCATAAGGTCTCATCTTATGCATACAAAAAATAATTTCCCTTCATTGTTGGTGATGAGCTTTTGCAACTGTCACATAAAGACGACAACCGTACAAGCAGTGCCAAACAGCTGGGATATTGTCTGCAGAGATGTGGAATACTAAACATAGCTCTTTTCACTGTGGCAAAAGCAGACACACAAATCTAATAGGTAATGCCATGTCTGTGGGTTACTAATTGTCTGTTCATATTTTTGAGTTCTATTAATGCAAATTTCAGGCACAAGAAACCACACGGAAAATGCAGATACATTAAATGGACACAAAATTAATTACTGACTTCAAAAAAACCTACCAAAACCCAGATTAATCTGAGTTGGCTTGAGCAGTACGCAAGTTGTGCAGATAAACACCTTGGCTAATAAAATCAGGCATCAAATAAACAGTTAATTGGGTTACTAATGCTGGTTCACACTCGTGGCATTGCAATAAAATTGATTTCAGTGTTTTGCTTAACTGAGTAACTAATCTCCCATTTTCTAGCCATTTCTGCTAATTGCGAAGCAAGGAAAGCACTGACAGGGGAGCTATATAATTGGACCAGAAAACGATTAGTGTAAAGCCTATGAAATTATATCACTTTCATACACAGCTTGGCTCAATTTCATGGCGACTGAGGCAGTGTCAGTTTAAGGAACTGCTTGTAATAGCTCAGACTGAATTAACAGAAAAAACATAAACAGGCACAAATGAGCTTCTAATTGCACTGCTCACTCTGCCTCCAGGTCGCACAAGGCGGAGTGAACGCGGTACGGCGCAACACAGGCGCAGCCAGCCAGCTTTAATAAATTAAATCCACAGCAGAGCATGTAGGTAATCCATTACCTATCCCATAGGAAAGCTTCCAGGGAATATCAATCTAGGCAATTAGAGGAGAAACAATAAACAGAGAAAACCAACATGCAAGTCTAGCAGTTTTTATCTATGGAGTCTTATGAGAGAATAACTTAAAAAGTCAGCCAGAGTCATTAAAAGTCCATTTGCAGAAAACACCTGCAGAACAAACAGGGAAACAGGGGAGACAGAGGGTGAGCTTGGCTGAAAAACAATGCAGAACGAAGCCTCTTATTGGCTCATCTTGGTTAATTATCCTCGTAATGAAAAGCAGAAGCAGCTCTGGCAACTACCGAGAAGATTCAAAAGCTCTGGCTCAGCTCACTGAGTAGCACGGCTCTGACAGCACACCAAATCTGATGTTGCGCTTAGTTTAACAAGCCAAAGAAAAGGAAAGCACACTTTCTTTCAGACTTACTGGCATGCCATTAAAAAACAAGTGGAGAAACAAGTGCCAGGATAAAGCAATTTCTTTTTTTTTTGACAACAATGAACAGAACACACCTTCATCTTATGCTGAAATGAAGCAGAACAGTTGAGAAAAAGCAACCGCCTCAAATGGAAATACAAGAAAACAGTACAAAAATATTAACGACAGGAAAAGGAAAACCAGATAAAATGACCCATCGGTACAGGTTTGTGGATGCTCACTAACAAAGTGGCCCCAAGCTGCAGGACCTACCTGCCCGGCAGCACTGCCCTCCATCCCATCTGCTACTCGACCGCTTAGTTTCCATTGTACAGGAGGCACAATTTGCTGGAGAGGAGGCTGGAGTCACCTCCCAGCTCGCTCCTCGGCAGCTGCCTGCTGCCTCCTGTACGCTCGCTCGACAGTGTGAGAGTGTAAGACAGGGAGAGGGGAGTGTAAAGGGAAAGGGTGAGGGAGTGTGGGTGTCACAAAGAGAGCGAGAGAGGAAGAGAGAGAGAGAAGGAGAGATGGAGGAGGGAGGGATGGATGGAGGACAGAGGGAGGGAGGGTACTGTGCAAGCACAAGTCTACCTGCCACAACCCATCAAGCCAGCCAGCCTTGGAGACAGCGCCAAATCAACAGCTGGCCCCTGTGTGATGTCAGAGCCTCAACAGCCAGTCACGGCAGCCGAGGCCGGCCGGCGCTACGGAGGTCTGACTGAACCAAAGTCACCGGCTAAATGGGGCTCTTCATTAGCTACTCTGCTTTAGGATGGAGGCGGGGGTAGGAGAGGAGGAGGAGGAGGAAGAGGGAAGAAGGGCAGCCAGGGACACGGGATGGATAGATAGAGAGGAAAAGAAGATGAAAATGAGAAAAAGGAGGGTGCAGAGAAGAGATGAGACCAAGAGAAGAGGCGAAAAAGCAGAGTGACAGGAGAAAGTGAGGAGACAAACAGGGAGGAGGAGAGGATGGAGGACAGGAGTGACATGTCTGTGGCCAGCTAGGTGCTCAAAGACCAGGTGGAGAGTCGATGGGGAGGCGCTGGCCGCTGCGAGTCCGAGCTGTTCACTGGGCTACCTTCCCATTAAAGCTGGCACCCTGCTTTTCACACAAGAAGACAAGGCTACAGCTAATCCCACTGACTCAGAGCGCTGCCACCTGAAATACCCTCCCTCATTGAAAAACAAAATCGTGAAGTCAAATATTACGAATAAGTATTTCACTTTGGGCAATGTGCAACAAAAACCATCTATATTAACAGAAGAGCAGTTGCTTATCTGCATGAATAAACCACACCCCTAACCTCCTCCATTTTATCTTTGAAAAAAGACTATATTGTGTCATAGCTTCCACTGGGCTTTTTTACTTCAGTAAAAGATCAAAAATTCGGCCAACTTTGTACAGGCAGAAGTAAAAGAATGGATAGGGGTGGTGGATGATCTATGAAAAAAAAAAAAAAAAACGTAAAGAAGCACTTTCATCAGTAAGTGACTGACAGGCTGTTAAAGACTTAGGAAGTCACAAACAGGTCGTATGCGAAGTCTAGACTGCCATAATGTGATTGTTTTTGTCCTTTCAGTCACTCAGACTTTAACAGCAAACACAGTGGGCGGAAAAGTTCCTGCTGTCACTTAGCAACCAACACCAGGCTGCGACAACCGATCCGATCCAATCCTGCTTCATAATTGTACCATTCGTTATGCCAGGTCTCTGAAGAATTTATTATTGTGCTTCCTTAATCCCATGAAAAGGTCACCAATTGAACAAACAATTTATGGATAGGCAGCTGAATTATTTAATGGCCCAGACCAAATATTATAGGAAAGAAAGATTTTCCCCCCTGGAAGGCGATGAATTATTTAGTCGTTGAGCTACATCTTTGGAGAAAGCTATTACACAGCGTCCTCAACCTCAATATCTGATAATGTCATCAGCTCCAAATATGCCCTAACCTGTGTAATGAGTGGTCAACAGAGCAGCAGCTACAGTGGACTGAGAAAGCCTGAGTGAATCAATATTGGCAAACAATTATTGGCATTTATTTCAAGCCACAAAGATGTGTAGGCGATCATGATAAATCTGGTCTCCCTCCAGGCATTAAAAACATAATGCATGATCTTGTCACAATTTCCCACCGCGGTACTGTATGTTTACATGCAACACACATCCTATAAAGCATGTAACAGGACAGCTCAGTTGCCAGCCCTGTAACGATTAACACATCCGTCTCCACTCTCTGAAACAGCAGCTGCAGGGAACGAACCAACATCTACTCTCCACCCACCAGGCTCCGCCAGTACCTCAATGAAAAAAAATGATGCCATCATCTCGCTCAGTCTCAGTGGTGGCAACTTCAGCTCTAACTTCCCTCTCTTGTCTCTATTCCTCTAGGTTTATGAGGCAGTAATTATTATAGCTGGTTCGCCAGAATTATAGGTATAGGTTATTCATTAATCAAGTATTTAACAGTGCAAAAGATTTATGACCTATTTGGTTCAAGGTGGGCTTTATTGTCCACTTTTATGATCTCTGTACCAAGAATATCTACTAAATATGTCATCTCTAATAATAACATAGTTATACTATACATTAGATAATGTGCAAAGCTAGTCTAGTATAACTATAAATAAATTTTTTCACATTCCCATTAATCATCCCCCTTGCCCTTATTTAGTCGACTTTCAGGAGTCATGAAAACCCTTACATGTCACGTATTATAGTCTGAAATAAATAGATTACACTATGACTTGTTTTCCAGTGGTCCACGCGGACCACAACATGTTTTGGTAAATTAATCGTTAACATTTATGTCAGAAAATCACCATATGGGTAATCGCCACAGACTGCACTGACAAAAAAAAAACCAACATAATGGAATTGAATGCATCCTTGATTTCAATAATAGTACAACGGGATGAATGTATAATAACTGACCGTATCAAATCTGACTTTTATTTCTAAAATTACTTCTAAAATTCAGTACAGAATGTATCTACTTACACGGGACAACTGAATTAAAGTCCAAAATGTGAGAAGGCTACTAGTTAACATCACTATTTGATGCCGCATACATTGGTGGGGGACATAAAGTCGGACCAGGCCTGAAAGTTATTGAATTATGATGTATTGCTGAATTAAAATCTGCCTGCTTTACGGACCAACGCCGAATTCAAGTATGGCTGCTTCCAACTGGGACACGGTGTTTGCTTGCGAGGGGTGCAATTCTGCCGGAAAAAAGGTATCATTATGAGCTCGTTATTGGTTCTGGGTCGTGCCGGGGCTAAGCTAACCATCGTTACCTGCTTCTGTGGATTGCTAGCGCTAGAAAACGGCCAAACACCGGTGCCCCGAGCTGTCACGCACTAGCAAGGGAGATGTTTACGGCTAACTAGCTCGTGTAACATGATTAAAACTATGCAGTTAACGTCTGGTAAACACACCGGGTCTTGATGGACGGGATAGTGCAGATATGTAATGATGTCTTACCGCTTCACAATCGGTGCACAGCCGTTGTCTCTACCGATCTGAGGGTGAAGTAGCTAGTATTTGTGGGAGAGTGGGAAGGAGAGGCGGCGGACACCAGCAGGCAGGGAGGGTGCGTAAGCTGTTTACGTACGATACGTACGGTGTGCAAAATATGTCGTCTTTTTTTTCTTCTTTTTTTGGGGGGGTGGTGATGGGTAACGGCACCTCACAGGCACATGGTTTCGTGGGATATTTTCAGCTATAAAGTTGTTCTACTTAAAAGCGAGTCGTGATATTTTGAGACTGGTTGCATTAAAAGCTGCTACCGGATTTCCGGTGACATCGACCGACCCTGTCTTTACCGGGAAAGTTTTTTTTTCCTCCATATTTCACTGTAGTGTTTTGGTTAAACACGCTTTCGCCGTATCAGTGTTGTATCATCAGGTAGGAAAGAAAAATGACAACATTGCTGATTTCTGTATGACTTGAGGCGGATTATAACAGCCCCATTGTACTGCTACGCGTGTTAAATGTGCTATAACGGTCTCAGCTGTATGTTCATTAATGTTAACAGAAATGACTCATTCGCCTTTTTTCAGTTGGTAACCCATAAAGTAAACCATTAGAGGAACCAATGCTACAAAAACCAAAAACCCTCCAATTTTAATACCGATTTAGGTCATACGTTATGTATTTACTACAGTGGTCTATGGTTAACTGTTACAGTTAATTTTATGCTGTGGCTTATAAGTGTCTGAAGTTCTTTTTTTTCTATCTGTTGAGCTATTAAGCTGTCACATTTATTTTGCATTAATATCATGACAGCTCCTTTTTTTAAGTTGTTAAAATGTTATTTAACTGCCTTTTACAAATAAAAAGGCAGGTGTCTTCAAATATTTATACTGTAGCCTCCCTTATATCCAGGTCACCCTAAAATCTTATGTGGGTATATAAAGTATGGTACTTCACACATACACATTTTCACTGTAGAAAAGATAATCTGACTTTTTACAGCAGACAACTCAGAATGATGATGACACCATTGATGTTAATCAGTATCACCAAAATAGTTTGTTAAAACATCACTTGAAAACTCATTATTATTTAGATTTATGCATGTGACATGTAAGATGTTCTGTTTACTTTTATTTATAACTTGTGTACAAATTTTCAATGACCGTGTACTAAAAATGTAAATGATACGTAGAAGATACTTCATGTCCAATACATTACATTATTTGCAAACAAAATACACAGTGTGAGGTGTGATACAGTTCAATAAATGATAGAGCACAATTTGAAATATTACATTACAGACATACACAATGATGTAACTGTATGCAAATGAAACCTAGCCATAGGAAACTGCACTTTTGGACTGTTACACAGATGAATATCAGCCAAAAAGTGCAGTCAAACTTGATAACTAAGGTTGTTAATGCAATGTTAACGGTTAGACACTTTATCTGTAAATCACAGGTGGCTTGAACAGAAAGTCTATTGAGTAGTGACCGTGTGGAATCAACACTTAACCCTTAGCCTAATCCTAACCTACAAAACATTGCTATCAAACAAATTTGGCTTTGCACACTGACATCAGCTGTTAGTAAGTTAATTTTTCACTGGTGGCAGTGGCCAATGTATTCTGTTGCATTATATTGCATAATGCTTCATAAATTTGTCTGTTTGAATTGGTGCTCATTCAAAGATGATGACACCTTACAGATTGTTCAGTTATTATATAATTATTAAAAGACTTCCCTGTTTCTTTAGCTCAAAATGAGGGTTGATTAATGGCAGAAATGAAATAAACAGAAAATAATATGGGTTTCAGCATTAGCTTGTGGTCAGTTTGTTATGTTAAGAATTGATTTGGTAAAGCATAGTTTCACATTCAGTGCATCATAACTAAAAATAAAAAGTTCGATTGAACAGCGGTGAGCTTGCTTGTTTTTGTCAAAAATGTAGTTTAGTTATATATTTCATTCATTCATCCTTTTAAATTTGTTTTGGGTCAGTCGTATATCCACTGATATTCTTTTAATAATTTTTGGAAGGACGTGATTGAGAGTGTGACCTTTTAATTGCATTTTCAATATCATTTTTATATGATTGTCATTATTGCACAAATTGACAAGGGTCATGTGTACCCCAGCTAAACATAAGATATTTAGACTATTGTGTCAATTTACAGGTAAGTGCAAAGTTTTTTTTTTTTAATCATTTATTGAAAGACATGTTAGTGCACATTGCAGATTTTTGTCATATTGTGCTGGCCTGTGCCATGTGGACATAAGAAAAATCCACTGTTTGACCATTCTGTGCTTTCCTTTCATGCATCACAATTGTTGAACAAATTGGTAGATTTTTGTGTGTTGTTTTCCCTCTTTCTGCTGCTATCATTATAAAGCATAACCAATAAATATAAAAGTTACCCTTAAGGTGACTTGACTGCTTTATTGCTGAGGCGAGTGCTTAGTTAGGTTCCGTGGCTCCTCTGAAAGAACATCTGGCCTTTTCATTACAGAGACAGTCTGTTCCCTGCATTCTTTTTGGAATAGTGGCATTAAGCTTGTGCTGTAGAATTTGTAACTTTTTTGAGACAATAATCTGTTTAGATTGGTGATGTGCAAAATGGTGAGGCAACAACTTAAAGCCTTTGTGACTGTAGGTGGCTGAGACAGGCAAGTTTACCATCTCATCTAAAATTTAGATTTTGGTTGTCCACAGTGCTGGGTCATGCATGTGTGCTACATATTACAATTGTGCTATTTTTCAGTCAGTGCTAGAGGAGATGTGGGGTACCTTGCCCTAGATAAAGACTCCTGCAAAGGCCGTAAATATGTTGAGCAACAATGCTTGTTGTTGTCAGGTGGATTATTAAATCCAGACTAAATGCAGCCAATATGGGGCCATTTAGATGTATTTTTAATTTTTATAGTTGCTTTCCCCTTTTATCAATCCAGCCTAAAATCTAAGCCGGCTGACTGAGCAAGGACCAGCAAGCTGATGAGGACTTACTAATGGAAATGGATGATAATGGCCTACAGACCTCTCGCTGTGATACAAGATGGTCACGGCAACTGTCAGGCCTTCCTCACAAGCTCCTACAGCGCCTGATGACTTTCCAAAGGGAAGGAGTGGAGTTTGCTTTGTCAAAGAATGGACGGTAAGCACAGCAGCAGTTTTATATTACAGCATAGATTTTGGTCATTTATGCAGTTTTAGATATGTTTACGTGGCCATCAATCCAAGATATGCAGAAGTGATATATATATATACCTGACCCTGTCCAAAGAAATGTAGACATACACAGACACAAGTGCATTTTGTCCTTTTCTTACATCTGTAAAATGTAAATATTTATCTATTGCTATATTTACAAATACCAAAGCTACCGTAAATGCCATAAATTAATCTCTATAATATAAGGTAGAGACGTGTTTCTAAAAAGTGTAATTTTCAGTAACCATAGTTCTTACAAGGTGACATCAGTAAACACAGTGTCTTCAAATTTACAAATCCCTTGTAATACAGGAGAAAAAGTGAAATAGAAAATGTTTTCAAAGGCAGGGATAGTAATTGAGGAGTGTATGTAGTTGAGAACTGGTTCCAAATTGCCCAAAAAAGTAGAAGTTGGAAACGTCTGCTCTGCAGCTCAATTTGTTTTATTGATGCTGACATGTTTTTCTTACACTGCAAAACAATGTCATCACATTCATGCATCTATGCTGCGGCAAACTTGTAAGGATGACAGAGACAATAAATCAGGTCTGTTGACCCTGAAAACCTATGTGGGATTTTTTCCATACAGTAAATTTATCAGGAATCGATAATGGAGTCAATGAATAGTCTAATTGGTGCAGTAGATTAAATTGGTAATGGCTTTGCTCTCTCTCAATAAAACTGTCTCAATTCCCATCTCTATCCAAAGGTCTAAAGGTCCTTTGTATGTCTTAGTTTTTTTTAAGATCTTCAGCATGTCATGATCATGAAATTCATGAAAATTGTGATTCATGATTTCATTGTATGTTTCTGCATTTTCAATTCTTATAATAGTTTAAGAATATGTGTAGAACTTATAAAAAAGAGCCTCCATTCACCAGCTATAAGTGAAAATTATATTTATGTTTGGCCTGTTTTTCTATTGAAATGCCAACTATTACAAATGAAATGCCTTGAGATGAACAGTTGGTACGGTAATTCTCAACTCTGGTGCCATATCTATAAAGAATAGATGGAAATGAAAGAAAATGTTTCAGTGTCTTGTTTAACTCATTTTGATGTGGAACAGCATTGTACTGTATTATAATTAACAATACAATTTTGCATTCAATTACCGAAATATCCTGCCACTTGGGAAAATGTTCATTTTGTGATCGTAAAGAGGAGTGAAATTGTCTGTGTTTTTTTTTCAGTTTTAGAAGTCTTAAATCTTTGAAAAGTAATGATTATTGCAATAATCACCAATATTGACATATACACCAAGTTCATCATGTTGTCAATTTGGCTTCTGGAATAATAATTGAAATGTGACATTCCTGTTGAAATATCCAGTCATGAAATTCTGGAATGTGTGTCTCAAGTCTTAATATGATATGATCAGTGTGTGAGCCACATGATTAATTAAAGAAGTCTGAAAAGTCCAAAGTCTATGGGGAATGCATTATAAATTTAGAAGGTTCATATTATACCTTTGAAAAATAATTAAGTCTGCGGGAAGTTTCTTAGTTGCTTTGAAGACTCTAAATGTTTGGCAGTGTTGAGAATTAGCAGCAGGAGCTGGCCAAGACTCGCCCATTTTCTCCTCTCCGACCAGTCGATGTGCACTCAGGTTCTGGGGAAGGTCAGCACAGGGGGAGCCAATCTGAGCGACACTGCCGTGGTGTGGAGCAGCCATATTGATTCAGGAACACTGGGAGGCACTGCTTTGTTACATGGGTGGGTCAGAAGTCAATTGGCTCTCTCTGCACTGTGTGGACAGCTACCTCAGTCAATTGGCATCAATGTGACAGCAAAAGCAGCCTTGGGTGCTGCTTCTCTCAGGAGACGAGCAGAAGGGGCATTACCACAAAATATCATAGGTGGAGGAAGCTGAAAGTAGATCGAATACTCATAAAATGTTTGGTATCTGCATGTTTGAAGGCTGCATTCAATATTTATGCGAGGTGATGGAGTCAAATGTGTTTTATGTGTTGTAGTTGCATATTAACATTTCATTTAATTTATTTTGACAGGCTAATGCAGATTTTTTTTTTAAAAAGTGTGTGTGTGTGTGTA
>JAQQZY010000013.1:15632756-15662707 GCA_030068375.1 Ostorhinchus rueppellii | reverse complement strand
AAAAATGCTCAAGCTATGATGTCATCAGTTTTTCTTACCAAAGGCTGTGTCTTCATTCTGGATAATCTCGCTGTATCTCTATCTACAATAGCTTAAATAAGCCATATGACATACAGCTGAAAGACACTTTTGGATAAGGCAGAATAATTCTGCAATTCTGCAAATGTAGGATATCACCATGTGGAAATAGATGAGGCAGGCTGAGAGGAAAAAAGGTAAATGGCAGTCCTTCATTATAAAGTAACTCCTGGAATGCAGTGAACATCATAGATTGATGTTAGATTTCCAACAGTGTGGGTGGATCCGTAGGTGGATTTTTCCTTTAAATCTCACACTGATTGTGTTTTTTCTCATCCAGAGCATCAAGAGTACCGAACCAAAACATCAAATGTTGTTGCAATTCAAATACTTACGCAGCCCGGTGAATCTGTCTGTGCTGTCTGTGTAGGAGGGTGAGTGAATTTTATGGAGCTAGATGACGGGTAATGTGGGAACGTTGTGGTACAGTACGACAATAAAAACCCATGAGATGTGGTTGATTGTATTGTTTGGAAAGTTGGGCAGAAGTTCGGTATTTGAGAGCTGACATTTTTGTACATTTAGCTATTTTAAAACAGAAAATTCATCGGGGTGCAGCAGTGAAATACAGCAAAAACACGACCTTCCCAGATATGTAAAACTTTGGAGCGAAAGTTTGTCCATTTAAACTTCTTGGTCGCTTCCATTACAGCGTCGACTGTGTTGTGATGCAGTACATGTCCACGTTGCTATGATTTGTCCAAAATATTATTGTAAATGACTGCTTGTGATTTGATTGAATAAGGCCTGCTCTGCTGATGCAAAAGGAGATCAATAAGCAGACTGTGTTGTCTCGCTCTGTGATGGTCAAATTACTGTGAGGTCCATTCCAGAGAAATTGTCTGCTGTGTAAACATACAAGTTGATATATATTAATGCCACATTTGTAATGGCCTATATGTATTGTTTATCATATAGGGACAGCAAACAGAGTGCTTCCATTAAATCATTTGCAGTAGTCAGCAGAACATTTGGAGATACAGTATCTCTAGCACCGTTGAGAGTCTGTGCTCAGAGCTGTTATCTGATATAAGCTACTGGCACCTTCATGTGATCCATTTTTTTTTGTAGATGAGGAGAAGAAAAGAAAGAAATCTAATTTAATTGCCTCAATTATGGTATGTACTTTTTAGGGTGTCATATTTAACAATTTCCATTTTCTTGATAAAAAAAATAGCTCTTATAGGTTATAAAAAGTAGGAGATCTGCTTTATTATAGACCATGAAAAATGTTGTTTTACTCCCCATTAGTAACCTGTAATCGTAATAGCCGATTTTCCATGATAGCATCCATCTGGGACGTAAAGAAGGGATTACAGAACCAAAGGAAAGAACTGATATATGACAAATGCACTCTATAACCAGCCAGCGTTTGTGTGATGGGGGAAGGACAGACAGATGATGATGATGTGAATTATGTCAAACAATTATTGTAACTCATATTAATTTAAGCAATCAACTCACTCCTGAACAGCATGTTTAGAATACTGATGTACTGCACCATTTTCCCTCTGTCAGATTTGGAGGTTTTGTTGGAAATATGTCATTGAATCATCACATTGATTTATATTTTTGCATTATAATAGAGAAAAATGAATCATGTGCAGTAATGCGTCAGCTATATTAATGTGAGTGTTTCTCTCTGACATATGCACCAACATCTGAGATTATTATAGCCTTATGAAAAGGAAATCGCAGTAAATATTGCACTCAACAGTCATAGTTAGATAAATAGCAATGAATTCTACCAAACGTAAATGTCAATTGCACTGTAAATTCAATATACTTTGACTTGAAATATTAGGAGCTGACATATTTCAGGTCATGGCGTTCTGCACTCATACTAGTAGTGATGCTGTTTATTAATAGCGTCATATTATAATAACGTACTTAAGACACTACTTGTATATGAGAGACAAGAAAAGATAGCGGATACCTTGGGATTAAACTTTCTGGGCTTAAACTTTCCTTTTAAATTCATGCTTTTAAGGCATCATTCCTGATCTGTGCAGGAAAAAAAAACAGACTTATTCTCTTCTTCCAAAGGCCACTTTGTTTTGATTTTAGTTCACTTAGATTTAATAGCAGCGCTGCACTGTGAACCCATATCTGTGTGTGAATTCCTACCGGGGGCCAAGCGTGGCACAGCACCTTTTGAGTCAGTCTTTTGTGCAGTCCAACCTCTGAGCACTTTTTCCTCTGACCGTCGCTCACTACAGGTCCAGTCCTCCCAAAAAGAACCTTAACAGAGCCAGAAAATTGGGGTTAGACACGGGGCCAGACAACACATCAATGCACAGAGGTCAAAGCCATCAAATAATCGTAGCCAGCTTGGGAGGTAGGGGAGCCCATTTCCTGACACTTTGGGGCTTGTGGGTTTCAGAGATAACATTAGAAAAGATGCGGCGACGGGGACCGTGCCGTCGTCAGGCAACAGCACTGCAGCATCCTCGCAGTCTCAAACCGTCAAGACGACACTCAGGTTATTTAAAGGAGGATGATTAATGTGTTGAGAAATGGCAAGCACCTGCCCCAGCCAGCCTCCCTCCCCAGTTTGCAAGTGTGGGTGTGTGAGTGTGGGTGTATGCACAAGCACAAGTGTGTGTGCGTGAGCATGTATGTGTGTTCATTTACATGCATTGCATTTACGGGTGCAGTTCCTTTTGTTCATGACTGTGTGTGAATATTTTGCACATTTTTGTGTCTTGATGTGCTGTTGTGTGCATTTTTTCACGCACATGCCGGCTGGTGTATGTGTGTATGTGTGTGTGTGTGTGTGCGTGCGTGCATGTGTGCATTGCGCTGACTGGGCCAGTGTGCTGGCAATTAGAAAAACCACCAGTGGCAAGGTGCACATTAATCATGTTCCTCAGCTGAAAGAGAGAAATGGGGCGGAGATGGGGGGAGGCAGTGGAGGAGGAGGAGGAGGAGAAAAAATAATGAGAGAGTGTGTCTGAGGTATTCAGAGCCGCTCAGTTGCACTGTTTGGTCTGACATGATGTTGGAAGCATTTATGAATAAGCAAGGTCATGACAATAGGCCCAAACCCAGCGGGCAGAGCGAACCAGAGGTTGATCTATCTGCACTTTCTCCACGGGGACAACTTCAGCTGAGGAATGTGTCTTGCTTTCATTGTTCTTGATAATGTATAGTGTAAAAGGAAGCGAGTTGGCTTGTTTTATGGCTGCTAAAACATGATGTATCAGAGTCAAGAGGCAGCCAAAAGAGGGGAGCTGTTACCTGTCGTAGCTTTAGTTTCCATAATAAAATAATGTCATAAAACATACTTGAAAATATGCATTAGGAGAACTCTGCTTCTGCACAGTTGAATTTGCAAGTATTATTCTAGTACTCATATTAAACAAATGGATGTGCACTGTATGGCTACTGATGCCCACGCACTTTTGGGGCAGCTACTTTTAACATGTATTTAGTATCATTTCTAATGTCTTCCCACTGACTATTTGAAATCAGTGACATGTTTTAACACAATGGATGACTGTGGTGGTCACACAATAATTAGTGAAGACAATGCAGTGTTACTTCATGAAGCATAGGGATATTAATATTTTTTTTAAAAAATCCTTAAAGTCAATATATAAAAAGTATAAAAAAATATTTACCAACTACACTGTCCATAAAGTCTCTTTAGAATTTAACACATTTATTACAAAACCAAATGAATAGACATATCTGTGGAAATTATCACAAAATCAGTCGTAGATATTAATGCTTTTTGGTCTTATTTAATATACGTCTATATGGGCATCATTAGTTGCATGAAGCAACGCGGGACTGGATTCTTTGCCATGTAGCATAGCCTCATTCGTGGTGGCAATAAAATTTAGTGATCTTTTGCTTCAGGTCATTGACGTCCCATGTCTTTGTTCATTACACAATATCTTTAACATAACCCCATAGAAAGACATTTTGATTCAATAAACCACAATACACCTTGTGCCTTTTCTTGTGGAGTAGCCATTATTTAGGGGTTTATTTAATAGAACCTATTCCATCAGCGGGTACCTGAAATACATAAATGCAATATGATTATAAACTTTGACAACCACTGAGTACGTAGAAAAAAATCTGATGAACATAGAGAGTTTGTGGCCACTGTACAAAGTAGAACTCAATAAAAACAGCAGTAATAAATAAATACTGAATGTGTGTGTCTATTGTGATTACCACTCACTTACCTGGCTGTTCCCCAACACCTCGTCAACATCCACATATTCTGCATACTCTATAGTGGAAATGAATAACTGTGTTTGACACCACTTCATTTGCAAGAAAGTCAGTTTTCCAATATGAAGCTTGGTATTTTTGAAAGTTTACTTTTCCAAGGCAAACAAGCAAACAGAACAATCACGACTCCAGTGTACATAATCCCTCCTATAGGTCTCTAATCAGTCCCATATTACTGCTTAATACTTTGATTTTGTGTTTGGGACATATCAACAGATAGAAAGCCCTCTTAGTATCTTCATGACAAGTACAGTGAGGATCATTAAAAGGTCAGTGATGATTATGAGTTATGAGTGACCCATCGCTCTCTCATCATAGGAACAAAACAAAAACAAAATAAATTGCAAATGTATCTGCCCAAACCCCTGTCAGATCCTGCATGCTGTGTTATTCATGTTCTGTAGTCTCACTGGAAATTGGATGAACCCACTGTGGTCTGTACAAAGAGCTGCATCAGACACAGAGTAGAAGCAACAAAAGAAATTCCAGATCGTAGCTACACTGCTTAAACTCAAAGCACTGGTGCATTCCTAAATTTCAAGTGACAGACTTGTAATACGTCCAAAAGCAGCTGACTCCTAGGTGGCATTTACGCCTCACAGCTGTCACTGTGTATGTGGTGTGCATCCGCTGTACCCAAAAAGGTTTGAGAAGGAGGGTTGTGACAGGAGCTTTTTTTTTTTTAATATGACTTCTTAGATCGATAGAGAAACTGCTGCCTAATGAGGGAGATGAAAGGTGCAAATATAAATAGTCAGTGTGTATGAATGTCAGAATAATATCAATTTAGTTTCTTTATCTTAAGATGTGAGGCATGGGTGTCAAACTCATTTTAGTCCGGGGGCCACTTGCCGTCCAATATGGTCTGAAGTGGGCCAGACTAGTAACATAGTAACGATGGAAAAAAAGTAAAATTACATTATTTAAGTCTTAACATCTACAGAGTTTCCTTAAAAATTTGAATAACATGAACAACCTGAAGTTTCCAAAGAAGTGATACATAACAATATTATGCCTCAGTATATCATTTATACATGTGCGTTACAACTTACAGAACACAGTGGATCTACAAATACAGAAAATATTTTATAATCGGTGTAGTTAAAATTCCACTTCCTCTCATAATACATTTCATATTCGGTTGTTCATATTTGTTCCAGTTATTCACATTTTGCGTGAAAGAATAGTTTACAGATGACCTAATTTTTATGAAACTGTCCTTTTACACTAAAACAAAAACAAAAATTTGGAGTTGTCATTATTTATAGCTCATTATGATAGTATTTTATTTCTCTGATCCACTTTAGATCATATTAGTTTGTATGTGATTGAAATAAATAGATTTTAACACCATTGATTGTTAATATCTTCATTTGTACATTTCAAAAATATATCCCACAGAGCGGAATGGATCCTGTGGCGGTTCCGTTTTGGGCGGCAGGGCCTCATATTTTGCACCTGTGATGTATGGGATGCCACCTGATATAAACTGATTTCTTTGCCTCAAGATCCATCTGATAAAGTTTTGTCTTTCTTTATTTGTTTTACAGATGTATGATCGCTGATGAGGTAAGCACACACAACGCTGGCTCAGGAAATCTATAACCCCCCCTCAAAAAAAATAAAAAATTAACCTGGGACTGTGCTGCATGCCTTCCAAATTAATTTGTCAGGCCTGTGCAACACTCCCACGTGCCTAATCAGTTTTGACACTAGAATCATTCTGAGACCTTATTACTCTTGGGCCTCACATCAGCTCGGCCGTCATATGCAATTTACCGCAGAGTCGGCGTGCGATTGACTTGTTTTTCTCCCCCTTCACTGTGCGTTGATTTGGTCGGTCCAGATGGGTCTTGGGAAGACGGTTCAGGCCATCGCGGTGGCGTACACCTACAGGCAGGAGTGGCCTCTCCTGGTGGTGGTGCCATCGTCCCTGAAATATCCCTGGATTGAGGAGCTGGAGAGGTGGATCCCTGAGCTGCAGCCTGGAGACATCAACCTGGTGGAGAACAAGAGCGACACCATGTAGGTCATCTGAACACGCCCCACTGCATCTCTGCTTCAGAAATACAAACGCATAGGGTTGATTCTGGTCTCATAGATAACTGATTCTTTGACTTTCTGTCTCTTGTAAAGCTGCACTAATTATTGCTCTTATATTAAAAATGGGTCAGCATGTGTATAGCGACTGTTTGGTAAGTCGGGAACTTCTTTGATATTGATATATTTTTAAGAGAGAATACAGTTTTAGTTGTCACATAAACCCATCCCCAAATCTCCTTTGTGTCTGCAAACCTAGCCCAAGCAGAAAATAGCCATATATCATGAAAGATAGTCAAACTGTCTAGTGTTAAGCACAATTCTTGCTTATTCTTTTGCTGGAATATGATGCAAACCATAATGTAGTTTGTCACTGGTTAAAGATAGCTCCAAATTAGCTGGAATATCTTATTAGGAAAACGTTAGGTATGATTTCTTTATTAATGATTATGCTTGACAAGATTATTTTTCTTTGTAGAGAGAAAAAAAACCTCATTTCCCAGAGGCAAGGAAATTCCTTTTTTCCAGTGTGTGAATGGTGTTACTATGGAGAAAAATATTAATTTTTTTCCACTTTCAAGATTGTCTTAAAAAAAAAAATCATCAAATACCCATATTTATGACAATGGGAAATCATTTCAGAACAAATGAGTGAGCTTATACATATGTGGCTTATTAGACAAAACAAATCCACAGAATAATGTTAAAGTGTAAATACTTCTTTCCAATATTTGTCAGACAGCATGAAACCTTAATAATGTCCTCCGGTACCCAATTCCAATCATCTGAAATAAATCACCAAAAAACGAAAATAACCAACACAATCAATCGCATGTTATCTTTTGTCATTCTCCAGGTCTGTTCCAAGTCTCCAGAGCTTGTAAATATGTTCAGGATATCTATGCAAAGTAAATAATCCTACATGTTATGTACATATTGCAAAGGATTATTTAAGCAAAAGGTTGCAGGCATTATTTGGATCTAAATGAATGTAGTACATATGCCATGAGTGGCAAATTAATTTCTTCTGACTCTTGTTCAGATAAATCCCTACATTTAGCATTTAGAGGTTATAATTGGCCTAAAGAGGTGAAAAAAGAATGTGAACACACTTGGTCAGCCATGTCGGTGTGAAGCTGAGGCAAGAACCAGCGGTGTGATAGACAGACAAGTTGGTCCTGACAAATTAATCTCAAAGTGTCCCTCGGTGTCAGGAGCCAGCAGGGGCCGATGTTTGACAGAGCTGACAGACAAATCATGTCAAGGCGACATCTGCAATATTGAACAAGAGCTGAAATTTCCAATGCAGGAAGTAGAAAAATGCTGCTGTGGAGAAATGTGCCTCATTTTCACAGTGGTTTGTATTGATTCAGGTTTGCAGTATATTTCTGCATTGTTGACTAATGTGGCGTATAAGCCCGAAGAACAGCATATCCTTACTTTTATTGTCGCCTCAACTTTCCCCTTAGTTGCTTTAGTTTTTATTTTTGAATGAAACAAACTTTCCACATTGGTGGCTTGGAGGAAAACAACTCCCCACCTCACATCACAGATGAGGCGCAAAGAGGTTGTGAAACCCCTCTGGGGAAAAAATGCGTCCTTGAACCCGATGTGTTAATGACTGAACAGGGAAGCAGGAGGAAATTATGCAGCACCTCCTCTCAGTGTTTTTTGACTCACTTGTTTTGTAGAACATGAATGGCACCTTAGGTTTATTTCAGCACAGAAAATGTGTGTGTGGCGAAGGCAAAGAGTAAGAGCCTGACAGATGCTGGAAGTGTTTTTGATTTCTTGGCGGCCCTTATTGAGCCTCATGCAGCTGAACGTCGCCTTTATGGTTCCACATTCGGTGTTTGTTTGTTTATCTGTGACTGCGCCTGTGTAGCTGTGTGTTTGTGTTAGGACTGTGTGTAACCTGGAAAATATAGATATTGCATTGCTGCTTCAGAATGGATTCCTTAAGTGCTAAAGAGGAGTTGTGTGAGGAATCTACAGTCCCAGATTGTGGGTCTGTGCATCTCTGCCACACATCATTTTTATCTAAAGGTGCCGGTTTCCAGTACAGTAAACACTTACACATGTAAACAGATGTGAAGTGTCAATTTAACTGTTGACACACAACACACACCGCAGATTTTTATATGAAAAAAAAACTTGTCACTGCATTTGTCAAATTTATCCATACACTTCAAATGTTTAAATGGTATGATATTCTGCCTTTTTTCCATGATATGCTGGTTTTCCATAATGCAATGATACAGTAAATTAAAAAAAAAAAGTCAATTGTGGTTGAGTAGTCAACAAAATTACCTCCTTTCTTTTCCTACTTTTCCTTGACCCCAAGGAAAACATAATGAGGTCAAGGAAAGATATGAAGGAGATTTCATAAAGATTTTGGAGAAAGACAACTGTATTGCAGAAACAATCTGGCTTTACTCAGTAATTATGCGTTGTAGGAGCTTATTTGCATATTTCATCTCGGATGAAACTACAGTGTTGAGAAGATGCACTACTAAAAGCGCAATTTAGATGCTCATTTCTGACCGTATTGTTTCATGCATGGACAACCTGGCTAAAAATATGATTTCATTATCAAGGTTGGAATTGAAATGGAAAATAGGTTGTTAGTCAGAAAAGTGTGAGAAAATGCTTGTGACAACGACAGCGGTTGCTCACACTTACCTCCTGTCCACTCCTATTTATCGACATGAGTCAGACCTATAGATCTATTGTACAGATCATCAGTCTAACACAATGCACACTCTCCCACCTCATTAGTTTGTGCACCAAGAGGGTTATTTCATTGGTAATTACATTTGGAGTCAGTTTACCACATGCACAGTTAGTTTGCTTGAGTTGGTATGTATTTATTTCAACTGTACACTGTTTATTTGGAGTGCATTCACATTAAAACTGTAAGGTAATTATTATTCTTTTATATTATAGTTAACATTTTTTTGTTTAGTTGCTGTTGTTTGAAGTACATTTATATTGCATTAATCTCCTTTGTAGACCAGGTCATTATATTTTTGTTATTTCATTTGTTTTGCATATATTAGGGGCAAATAAAAACCCAATTTGTTTGTTTTGGGGGTTTTTTTGGTTTTTTTTTTTTATATTTTAATCCTATCTCCTCATTGTTTTACCACTTGGTCTCTTACACTGCATTACATTGTGTTATGGAATTATCATCTCAACAGATAAATGATTGTGAAGTACAAAATATTTCAATCATAACTGCAGCTCCAGCAGGTTTAATTATTGATATTTTTCTGCTTCTCCTTTAATATTATTGGGTTATATACAAACAATATATTTGAGAACAAGCATTTTTCACCATTTTCTGGCATTTTATTGATCAAACAATCTATCTGTTATTTGGGAAAATAATTGACGGCTTTGTCGATAATGAAAATAACTGTTAGTTGCAGTCATGGTCCAGTGCATCCTCTGTTAAGGGAGATAGAAGAAGAAGCATTAAAGCTCTTTTCTGTAGCATTTAGAGAGTTCGACCAGCTCTTGTCATGGCTGCCACTTTGATACTTCCAGGTCATTTCACTCAGGTAGGAACCTTCCTAAGCAAAATAGAGGATTTGACCTCAACTAAACTGTGGTAACCTCAATGATATTATGAAGGACAATAGAAGTTATTTGAGTAGGTCATTTGGGTTAATTATTAAGTTTTTTGGGTTTTTTTTTTTCTTTTTAACAATTTTCATATCTCTACCAATGACTGTAAGCACTATTTTTAGTTGCATATGTGAGTGGTTGTAATTGATATGTGTCCTTGCTCCTCCAGGGGCATCAGCCGAAGTAAGGTGACCGTGCTGGGCTACGGTCTGCTCACCACTGATGCTCGCCTGCTGGTCGAAGCTCTGAGCAGGCAGCGCTTCAACGTGGTCATAGTGGATGAGTCACATTACCTAAAGTCCCGGAATGCAGCGCGAACTAAGATCCTGGTTCCATTCATTCAGAATGCCAAGCGGGCCATCCTTCTCACTGGTACCCCCGCCCTGGGCCGCCCCGAAGAGGTAGAATAATAAGAATTTTTTTCATTTGAATCTATTGATTTATGTTACTCTTCTCTGCTATACCAAAGCAGCTGTTTTCCAGTTGCATTCAAATGTCCTTCATAGCAGGCACTGTATTTTTAATTAAGAATAAACAAAGGGCTTAAGAGGAAAGAACAAAGAAATAGTTTAACAGATTATGGAGATTCATATTCCTCAGAAGGGATTCAGCGCTTATGATCATGATAAAATTAGTCAGACAGGGAGTTAACATTGGTTTCAGCTCTGGTGTCCCCATCTCACAAAGGTGTTTTACTTTACAGGACAGGTAGATCGCCATGGTAACTTAGCCTGCAGAGCTAACATACTCCAGAGCAGATCCAAAAAGCCAATTAACTCTCACCGGCATCACTTATCCTCGAGGATCCCGTGGACTTATTTCAATAACCTTTGTTGCAAAAACTTCATTTACAAAACCCGATATGAACAGACACTGCACAGCAATAAATGAGACAAGTAATAAAAAGAAGCACACGGAAGGGGGGGTGGGGGGGCTATTGAATTTAGAGACAATAAGACGGGCTGTTCACAGGACAACGGTGTTTGGAGAGCGGCAGAGCCATTTCCCTCTCCATAATGATTTATGATATCATTTTATATATGTTATACTGAGGCAGTAGATTGCAGCCATATTCCTTCAATGCAGACCCCGTAGATGTGTTGGACTTTGTGAATAGAAAATCTTTTTATAGTCTCAATCTAAGGACACAATACAGTATCAATAACAAGTGCTGCCTGTCCACTGTACGCTAATGATAGGGCAGTGATAAAGCTTTGTGCTTCGGCATTCACAGCAGCTCTTCTTTTCCTCCAGTGATCCTCTTTGGCCTCAGCAGTCTTACTGTTTGACAGTTTGTTTTATTTTATTATATTATTATTTATTTTATTTTTTTTTTTAGCAGTCCATGTGCATCATTAAAACAAGCCACAGTGAGGACTTAATAGTTGTCAATTCCTTTACACTATTTCTTTATTATGGAGGTAATTATATATTTAAGTTTATCTTCAACACAAGCCTAAGCCTATTTTATAACTATTGCCTTTATAAATTTGCATACCATACAGAATATTCCTATTTTCCATCTTGAAAAATAGGTCACGCATATTCAAAGCTGTGTAATTTTTGGCAGGAGCTTGTTAAACAAAAGCAAATGCCTCTTGTCTTACCGATTGGTATGTATGGGTTAAAAATCTCTTCCATGTAAGCAGAAAACAAAGAGCCACAGAAGTCAAAGATGACATCAAAGCTCAGAGGAAAAAAAACATTTTTAGATGACCTTTGACATTTAGGAATTTAGCAGTTGTGATCTAGGATCAACCAGAGATTGGAGCGGATAATTACGGTGGGAAAAATTATATAATGGCAGAGCCTGTGCTACCATAGAATTGACAATACTAAGTATATAAAAAGCACAGTGATGGTGACCACACAAGTAACGCTCATCCATATGGATCACATCCACAGCTGCAACACCTTGTCAGTCAAACAATGCCAATACCGCATCTCGTGTAGAAAGCACCAGGACATGTCAGTCAGCCCTGAGACACACACCATATATCCAGTTTGACTGGGTCAATGTATGACGTATTAGAAACAACTGAAGGAACCCTTCATATAATCAGGTCAGCTGCATTCCTTTTAAGAGAAATTCAGAGAATTCCTTCAAGGAACTGCTTGACGTACATATATCAATAGACTATTTTAGAATATGTGTGTGTGTGTGTTTGTAGGTGAATTGTATGTTTTCTTATTGTGTTAATGAAACCTTTCTCTCATGTTTTCTGTCTACAAGTAATTTTTTAGTTGTATTTAAAATTATGGCAGTAAAATAAACCATTTCTAAATGCAGCAGAGACATGAATTAGAAATCTGCTATTACTGCCTTAAAATACTTTTTAAAATTAAACTGAAAGACTTTGTAGGGTACCTAAAAATGGTGTTTTGTGATGTTAGAGAAAAAAGGTCAGGGTTTTACCTACTATTTTAAGTCTTATGTACAATATCAAAGTAATGTGAGCACAACCTGAGACAAAATTATATAAATTCCAAACGGAATAGATTTCCAAGGTTGTAGCTCATAGTCGTCTGACCTCTTCATCAAGTTTTATTTGAAAGTTTTGGATGTTTTCTCTCTGAAAATGTTGTACAAAGCTAAGGTAAAAATATTTTTTTTTAAATTAATGTGACATCATGTACTTTCGTTATTAAACACATACTGTTTCCTTGTAAGAGGACTCCCACAACTATTGGTACACTTGTAATATGATAATTAGCAAAATAAACTGATTCACAAATACTTTACTTTGCATCTGTCTGCAGTCATCACAGCACCTGATTGGTTCCATATCTCAAGTTAAAATTGCACTGAAATCAATAATGAACATTTATTCAATTAGTTTAGATTTCTACATAAAACTATATGCATATTTACAAAAGAGTGGAAGGCAGTACAGATAAGACACAAAGAGGACAGACTTACACTGTTGTATTGTACAGTCAACATGTATCATAATATTTAACATTTATTTTCTAGCTCTCTAGTTAAGAAAACTATTATTAAACTATTCTTTCTATTTTAAAAGTATTTTAGTGGAGTTTTGCATTGAAGTTCCTCTAAAACATTTACAGCAAGATTTTAAATTAATACTTCAACTAAATATCTGTTCCACATATCAGATACCTGTGTCCTTGATTAATGTGAACAAAAAAATCAGTTGATCCTTTAACCAAAAAAAAAAATCATCCAAATTCCACAACCAAAAATGTGAATCCCCCACCCTACCCCACCCCACCAGAACACTAGGGAAAACCCTCTAAGAGGGGGCTTCAGCAAAAGTAACTTAATAAACCGGTTCCTCAAAGCTGACATCATAGCTTTTGTTTTTAGACTCGCGTGTTGACTACGTTGAGGTGTCTTTGTGAGACGAGCTTCAGATCCCACTGCCGTCTAACTGACACACTGCTGTGAGAAAAACTTAATTATTGCCTCGACCCATCATGATAATTAACTGATGGAATGCAGGCAGCTAATTAATTCCAAAATGATGTGAAGTTTGTACTTGCGAGAAACTGTGAGAAGGTGTATCTTTGAGAAAGTGTGTGTGTGTGTGTGTGCGTGTGTGCATGTGTGTGTGTGTGTGATACATGCCATCGTGTCTTTGCCATTGCCTGACTGCAGTGGTGAGGTTAGTTTTTAGATATCATCTCCCTCTCCCTCTCTGCCACTAGAATCTGAAACTGAATATAACATTTTATCATCCCCAGCATAAACCTGATAAGCCCTGTCCCTGCCTCTGTGCCAGTCTCCTCACTGCCATCATTACTCACTGTGGCTCTGACATCGCGTTAGCACACAGCTCAGGGCATGCTGCACCGTTCATGATGTGCCCTCATTCCACCTACCTATTATATCAACAGTGTGAAGGGGGAAAATGCAAAGCTCCTGTTGAACAAGCGCTGAATTTAGAACATTGCTCCGACTGTGGCTGCTTATTCAGATTGCCTTGCTGATGATTACCTGCCATTACTTCAGAAATTGCCGCAAATACTAAAAATTGACAGAGATGTGATGTGTACACACAGGCATGTTGACATTTGCGCACGCACACATGCAGATTCTTGCATATTCTAGAGATTTGTTGCAACCTGTGATGTATTCAGCCTGCACTTCCTGCACAAAAGGGCTCTTGAAAATACTACCATAGGTGATTTTCAGACAGCAGCAGCAGCTTGTGATTGATCTGTAAACTGAAATCCGGTAATGCAATGGATTTTGGATTTTATCATTCTAGCAGTTACTTGGGGAACGTTTACTCTTTTTATTACTGGGCCAATCAAAGTGTACACAAGTCTTTAAAATGTCTTAACTGAAATCATAGGCCACAGAAATGTCTAAATCACCTTAAATATCTATTTGTGATTTCTTAATCGTCACAATTTTCATCTAATTTCTTATTTTAGTCCCTATTTTTCATATAAGGTAGCATTTTTCACTTAAAAATCAACATTTGTAGTGTTACAAAGCCTTCACCTTTTTTAGTCTTAGTGCTTTTTTTTTTTCACCTGGGGCAATAAAGTACCGTAGATTCATCTGCTAACTCTAACCATATTTCTATATAAGACTTACATCTGCACAGGAGGACACAAGTATGTCCTCATTACCTTTATGTTTACATGCTCTGCTTTTAAATTTGGTCATAAATGATCTTTAAATTTGTGAAAACACAGTAAATTAAGTATGTGTAACTGTTGGAAACTGGTTTACTAAGTTATTTAGAAGCTGAAATTGATGAACCACACTAAGTAGATATTCATATTAGCACAAGCGAGTTCACCCGTGGAGATCCACAGGTTTTAGATGTGGTAGTTTTTCTGCTGTTGTGTATTCGTGCATGCAGATTTGTCCAGCAGTCACCACCAAAGTGTTCTGGCCATTGCAACATGATTGTAAGGCTACTGTATTCTAAAATGACTAATATCTCCCAAAGTATTGGTCCTATCAACTTGTCATTTTTGCTCCCGTCTTCCTTGACGAACAATACATAAGTATGCCAAACTGCAGCAGCCAGCTCTTTCTGAATTTTGTGTGAATCCCCAGACACACAGAAAGAGGCCGTGTATAGATGTAGGTTTTCATTTTTAGACACCTTTAAGTTAGTTTTGACCAGGTGGTTTTTCTGCAAGGATGAGCATCATTGTGAAGGTATGTTGCAAATATCCATGCTCATCTTTGATATAATCTCAACATTATTTACCTCTTGTGTGACTGTCACAAAGTTTCTACATACCTTACAGTGCAAATAATCTTTGGCTTAAATATGTCAGTAATGTAAGCAAGGCCCAGATAATGAAAATGTATCGATAGTCTTACAAAAGGTTTTTCTTTTTTGTAATAATTCTTAAAATAAAATGGAAGACTTTATGAGGCAGATAAATGTGCACATTTCCAATATCTGAATATTTCAGATCTCTGCACTGACATTCATCGAAACACATATAAAAAAAAATAACCTCCCTTTGCTGTTCATATGTGTTATTAAGTTTCCAATAACCACAGTTACATTTGTGGTCTCCAGTTCACATTTAATAACTACAATCAAAATGTTACATGTCAAAATTTTAATATCAGATATCCAAATAGCCAGTAAATCTTGTTTACCTGTTAGCAGATATTCTATGTACATTTTTGGATATCTAAACTGACCCTTCTGACTTGGATGAAGTGAATTACAGATACAATTTGCTTACTGTACTGTACTTAACTTGGCAAATAGTTCAGAGAGCATAAAGATTGGACTATGTGCCAATGGAGAAGGGTCATGTGGTCTGATGATTCCAGATTGGCCTTTTCCAAAGTGATAGGAGCATTAGTGTGAGAAAAGAGGTGGTTGTAGTGATTACCCATCATACCTAATTCCTACAGTACAAGCCTGTGGGGGAAGTGTTCAGTTGGTCAGGTCTAGGTTTAGTAACATTGTGTATCCAGAAAATGAGTCCAGCTGAACCTGAATATGCTGAAGGACCAGGTCTGAATATCAGTGAATTTTGTTTTCACTCATGACACAAACATATTCCAAGGTGATAAAACCAGGATTCACCAGGATCAAACTGTAAAAGAGCATGAGAGGTCATTTTCATGCATGGATTAGTCAAAAATGTTATAAATGTTGTGCCATTTATATTGATATTGCATCATCATTGCGTGGTTTAAACGATGCCACAGTGAATGTGTCCTGTAATCAAAGCGCAAAGCGGCATAACGAAATATTGTGAATGTTGTTTTTTTTTGGGGGCTGGGGGGGTTGGCAGTAAACATCTAGTCCAGTAAATAATTGTTCAAATAGGCTCAACCTCTTTTTATTCTTTCCACCTTGGCCCATGTCCGACCCTTCTCCAAAGTCTCATGAAAATGTGTATTGAACTTTTTGTGTAAATCTGCTGAGAGATAAACCAAACAACACAAAGTTACAGGACTGTGGGGACTTTGAATGTAATCTAGTTTTCATATTAGCTTAGTTTTCTTTGTCTAGTCTGACTACACAGTACTTTGACCTCGTTAATTGGCGCTGACACGAATTACCACACAGTTGCACAACACAACACCGGCAAACTAGGCGAAGGACAACAGGACCTTGAATAAATTGCACACAAGATGCAGCTGACAGTAGACTAATCTTCAGCACAGGTAAGATGTGTGTTTAATGCCAAAAAAAGAGTGTGCTGCTTTGAGTTATAGCACGCAGCTTTCACAACCTAAAAGGTGAGAAGAAGCAAACAGTTTGAAAATGATGCACGCCTTGCTTTGTCAGTTTCATGTAGGAGAGTGGATAAATTTACACAGGATACAGTATGGTACAGAAATAACTTTTTAAACTAGCACTACCTACTGTGAATGTGTCATCGAAGGTGAAGGTGATGTAGCTGATGTGAAGTAAAATTAACCACTGCTATGTCACACAGCGTTCAGAGTTTTTACTACACTGCAGATTTTGCCTACGCTCTTTGCATAATGTCGTAATTTAAAACGGGCACAAAATGAAAACTTCTGCATCCGGTTTGTTAATACGCTGCCTCATGTAATCAGACTGCTTTTCTGTATGAATTAACTGTATCCAAGTGGCTGCAGACACCCAGATAGATATTGCATTTATAGAGTGATGCATTCTAAAATAAGACTGCAAGATATTATCACACTTGTGTCTTCTGTCTCCTGTGCAGTTTAACTTCATTTCCCGTCTGTGTTTTTCACAGCTTTTCATGCAGATTGATGCACTCTATCCCAAGAGGTTTGGAACATGGACTGACTATGCTAAGAAGTACTGCAACGCCCATTTCAGGTTAAATCTTCTTTGCACAAAAATGCAGAGCTGACATAATACCCGATAAAAAGTAAATATACACATACAACTAATGAACTTTTACTAATAGTATCGCTCATTACCACTTATATACTCTTTTATTGAAATTAGCTGGTTTTAATAGATCTCACCTACTATTTAATTTTCACTCTTTTTAAGTGTCTGCTGGGATACAATAGGCTGTACCTGACTCTGGAGTGCTGGTGGTGCTGAGTTGAGGGTTTTGATTTCCGAGCCAGACTGAAGCTGAAGCCAAGCGTTAAATGCCAATTGGCTGCCAGTTGCCAGTGATGATCAGTTACATGTGTGAACAAACACATCAAATACATTGTTTTGGATGTCCATCAAAGTCCATGCCTTGGTCGGGGATGGGCTGGAAGCCATTAAGGATACACTTTGAGTATAATGACACTTTATGTGGCAGGGGAATAGCAGTGTATGCACACATATGTAGTTATGGAAACTAAAAAGTGCCATCATGCTGTAACCTCTGCATCCTTGTAGATCAGATCTGCCTCTTTAGTCTGACCCACAGACATGTAGTTAAAAAGTTGCTGCTTCAAGTCCCAATAAAGCTCATTTTAGCAGTGAAAGATCTGCTTTTGCTTCCTTTAGCAACTACAGTTTAACCACCAGAGTGTGAAACGGCAGATTTTGGCAGTGGCTTGTTACGTTTGTCCATACTTGCAGCCAACATGGCAGAAAATCAGGCTTTGTGTGGAGGGCCAGTTCTATTCTAAAAATCCATTTGGCTGATAAATTGTGAAAAGTTGCCGGAGAGTTTTGGGGATGAACCTGCTGTTGTGGCCATTAGACACAATAGTTTCCTGCTCTGCAAAGTGCCCTTAAGCAAAAACCTGATCCCCCGACTGCTCCAGCAGAGCTGCTCAGCGGTAAACGATGGAAGACTGTTGTACTGCTGGGCAGCTCCCAAGTGGGAATGTTTAAATGTGTTTAACTACTCCTTCAGGGCATTGCTGTAAATAAGTATGTTTGCTTAGTAACTTTGTCTCGTCAGGTAGCGATTTTAAAAACAAATGCATCAGCACCTACAGCTTCAACTCTTGTTCACAAACCCTGTGTTTCTTCATAGGTACTTTGGGAATCGCAGGCAGTGGGACTGTCGCGGGGCATCTAACTTAGAAGAGCTACACCAGCAACTGAGCCAGATCATGATCCGTCGTCTCAAGGCTGACGTTCTTAGCCAGCTGCCTCCTAAAATCCGTCAGCGTATCCCCTTTGACCTGCCTAAAGAAGCTGCAAAGGTACATGTTAAGGGTTCATTTTTCTTCACATTTATACAAGTGGTGTAATCTTCTAATTTATATTCACACCCAGCATAAATGCAAATACTAAGGCATAAATGGAGTAAATACGTAGTCACACACTGCATCTTCATTAATACTAGAGTCCTGCTGTTTGCTAAAATTGGTTTCAGAAGTCTCCAACTATGAGCATTTATCAACACACAAGAAATGATGAATGAAAATACAGTTTCACACCAACTCAATAGTGTAACAGAGCATATAACAGTTAATATAAAACGCATGATTATTTCCACCATTTTTTTTAAGATAAATGTATAAAAATGCAGAAAATGGCATAAAAGCCTCCATTTGATCAAAGCACCTGTCTGTCTATTTTTTTTTTCTGGAAATAACCTTCCACAAAGAGGATCATCTATTATCTGTTAAACTGGAATTGCATGTTGACTTCATTGTGAAGTATATTTCTTTTTCTTTGAGGTATTTTTCCTCAATATTGTATGAATATAGATCCATATTATATTTAAAAAGCAAACAAAACATTATAGTAACCAATTCCTCGACAAATAGTGGGGAAATCCTGTGGTCTCTGTTACCATGACAACAAAAATCAGGCCTTTTAATAACCTTTTAAGTCATTTATCTAGAAAATATTTCATTCTTGGTTTCCAGTTGAGGACGTGACAGTGTTATGTCACTGTGGATTAAAAATTATAATATTATTACAGGATGGGTGTTGTTCCTTTGTGAGGCCAACAATATGTAAAGCTGCATATTATGGCTTTAGATTGGATTTTTTTTTCATCCTAAGCCAAGATACACTGAAAGGCTGTGTGTATTACCTCCCACTGTAAGTAGGATATCAGCTCTAAAGTACTGTAAATGTCAGGTTTCTTGAGTAGGTGTTTGCATCTCTTTTAGCCTTCCTAAAGTTATGGTTTTCAGTCTCTTCCACCCACACAAAACCGAATGCGCGTGAATGTACACGTGAATGTTAATGTAGCTTTGACCTGGCCTTTGCGGCGGCTATAAGTGTCTCTTCTACTCTTTGCGTTAGGTCAGCAGTGTCAAGGCTACAAGGGGTTTGCTTCCCGTTGGGAGTAACCGGCACCGAATACAATCCACACACAAAAACCTCCCTCTAAAGGCCTTTGTTACAGTTTGTATCATATCAGCAGCAACGGGAGTGGAGTGGAAAAACACCGGAGAAGCTCTTTGAGTACTCTTCAGCTAATTACGCACAAAGCCACTGTCCCAGGAATGACACAACAATAAGGAAGTACTGGGAAAAAATGATGATGCAGGATTTTTACTGCAATCTCCCTAAATGTTAAGGGGCACTTTAATTGGGGGCTAAATATGGTCAATGTTTTCACATAGTGGCACCAATTAGGCCACCGAACGTGCATGTAGGACTGTTGGAAAAGTTCATGTCATGTGTTGTGCTTTTCACGTTTCTCTCTTATCTCGAATTAGCTGAAACAGCAGCTCGGATGCGCAGTAACCTCAGCTTCGAGATCATTTGTCTTTGGTGAAAACAAAAAGCATAACCGGCTGCAGCTGGCCCGCTTTAGAATTGATGTTTTTTGCTGCTTTTTTTCGATGAATCCGCGAGTGGTCCATGCAGGTATTTGTCTACAAAGAAGAATAGGATGACATTTCATCCTCGCAGCTAAATGGAGTGGTTTTAAGAGATGTGAATGGGAGGTATGAAGTGAACAGTCATAAAAAAGCTGTGGCTATTGTGCTTCCCAGGACAGAGAACAAACACTCAAATATGAACAATATAAAACATAAAAGGGTTGGCAGACAATATTTTTCAGCTAAACAAACCACCTTTTGAAACACGAGGTCCCACAGTAGTTTTGCAAACTGACGATATACACTTATTCTGCAGACCAGGACCACTCACAGCTCGTAACACACAGCCTCTCTCCTCCTATCTCATTTTACTGCCTAATGATGGCTTTTATCTTCCTCTGCCAGACACTTTTTATACCCCTACTGCCCTTTACGTTTCCAGCCCTGGCCTTTTGTCAATGCGAGTCAAGCCATTCAGTGAACATCATCAAGGGTGGAGTGTTTAGCCACTCATTTTTCCAGCTTATTCAAAAATAAATTCTTGGATTTTTTTTTAATTAGAAGAACCATTTCGAGTCTGGTGTTGATGCAGGTGCCGCTCAGTGAAACATCTGAGAATAAACATAAAGGAAACACAGCTTTGTGGTGCTGCAATATGATACTATTTATTCATTCAGCCGTCCTTGACTTTGACAAGGTTTGAAATGGTAATGATTTCTCTAAATGGTGCAAAGCTTTCATGTTTTACCAAAATTGTTCCGGTTTTGAACAAACAGCACAAAAAAAATACATCGGTGAAGACGCCTCCGTTATGTGTGTGGGCTCGCATTAATAAGGTTTATTTCACTCTCTTTATTTCTCCCTCGTCTCTTTTTCTTTCTCCCTCTGCCCCTCGACCTCCCTCTCACACAGCCTATATTATGTGTATGTATGTACTTAATCACTGGGGGCACCTCTTCCTTCAGCTCGCCATATGGTTCACAGTTCTGCATCGTTTGATATGCAGCACTCTAAGAATGTGTTCAATCCTGTGGAAATTTACACATTCTGTGGTGTTGTAGCCTGAATTCAGATGAATAATTGAATGTTGTTAACAATAGGGGAAAAATAATGACAAAGTGGTTTAGAATTTCAAAGATTCTAAGTATGTGCTGCTCTTCTGTCTTAGTTTTATTCACACTCCAGTCACTGAATGAAAATAAATACAAACTCAAACTATGTAATAAGTTAAAAACAGTATGCTGCTTTGTGTATGTTTCATTGCTGTAGAAAAAAAAACAAAAAAAAAAAAAAACACAACAAATGATGAGCTGCTTTGGGAGGCCTGCTGTTAATTGACCAAGTTTCCTGTAAGTCCTGCTTTTATGATAAACGGTGCTAACCTAGATGTCGACAACAAATGCACGGCCGCCCTGCATGTCTTGTTTATGAGCAGGAGGTAGCATATGCTGCTCTTCACCAGCAGCCTCTCCCACTGCGATCCGCTCCGCTCTCCACTCCCGCCTTAAATACTTCTCGCCAATCACCTTGAGAGCACGCGAAGCGTCTTTGATTTATTGTACTGGCCCGGCTGCTTCTCCATCTTCGACCCCGGCTTGTCACAAGGCAGCTATAATTGGGAGACACTCATGACCCACCTAACACAGCAGCCTAGTCGGAGGGGGTGGCATCCTTGGGAATTCTCCATCTCTCTTTCTCTCTTGCTTTTTTCCTCCCTCTTTCTTTCTTTCTCTTCCAGGGAAAGTAGGACACCCAGCAACACCATTAATTGTTTTGCCCTTTATATCTCAAAAACAGTAGAGAACAAGAGAGAGAAGGGTGGATGAAGAAATAAAGGACGCAGCCTCACTGTCTTTGTGCTCTCCTTGCTTGCAGGAGGCCGCAGCCAGCTTCGCCGAGTGGGAGAAACTGATGAAGGGGATGGGGTCAGGGGTCGTCAGTGTGGATAACCCCTTCACTGAGGTCATGGGACTCGTCACACAAATGTACAAGCAAACTGCTATTGCCAAGGTAATGAGACACCAGGTGGTCCTTCCAATATATCTTCCCAGTCTGTGCCATTATACACTATATCTTTTTAAAGGTGATATTTGTGGTTTTATCAAAGAAGCCTATGAAATGTCCAAATTTGATTAATTAATTTAATTACACTGATACTTTTTCCAGTCAGTCTTACATGACTTGTCTTTCTGCTATTAGGGTTTGGACATTTTTTCCTCTTTTATTGTTTCTCGTGTTATGAAAAAAAGGAAATATATTTTTGTTATGGTTAGTACTGGGTTTTGGTGCTTAAGAAGCCCTAAAACATCTCAAGTCCAATAATCTGAATTCTGTTTGCTAATATGTCTTAACCCTCAAAGACCTAAACAGCTGCCAGTGACGAGAAACATTGACTGATATAAAACATTTAATGGCTTTTGAATCACTAATCATGAATAGTAATAATGTGATAGTATTCGCCAGTACATTTCGGTAAATCAGCTGTTCAGCAGCATCAGTTATGACCCATTTGGATGGTCACAGGCTGTGCAGTGAATTCGGAATCACCCTCATTTTCTGAAACATTGGCAACATTGATTCATGTACATGATGTTTGCATTTTTTATATCGATATATTCTGTTTGGAAAAAAAAAAAGTCACTTTTGCTTCAGTTTTCTGTTCTGATATAATTATCTCTCAATTTACACTGAGGTTTTATGAACATCTATGTTGTCTGTAAATTATATAATGTATAGAATTATGGGCTTCGACCTGAAAAATGTAGAGCTTAAAGTAATAAATGGCAATAAATTACTTTGGAAAGGTTGAATATACAAAACAATTCATTTGAAAGTTACCACAAAAAATACTGTAGTTCTAGGTCTTTAAAGTAAAATATGATTTTTTCATGTCTTAACCCGTAACGACCCAAACACCCACCATCTAGTGATGTAAAGTGTTTAATAACTGTAGATCCACAAATCCTATTTATACATGTAAATAACTGGTGTAAAATGCAGTTGGTCGTATTTTCATGGTCCTCAGATATTGGAGGAGACATTTGGGAGTTCAGAGGCTCCATAGTGAACATGGAAACACCTTCATCTTCTACAACATTGATTCACCAGTAAAACCCATCAAGTTTGACAGGTTTCTGTCTCTGACAGGTTTTTATGTTCAGTTATTGATATATTTGCTGAAAGTCACATTTTCTTCAGTTTTCTCTGGTTTGATATAATCTTTGGATGTACTCTAAGATTTAATGAACATTGACATGATCAGTGAATTAAATATAGGAAAATACATGATTTACACTGAAAAACTCAAAATAAAGAGGATAACATTGCAATACATGGTGATAAATCACTGAAGAAACTTTAAACAGAAAAAAAAAATCCCTTGAACTACTACAGAAGTAGTACTGGGTCTTAGAACACACTGTCACAGTGTGGTGGGTGGCCTTGTCTCAGCAAAGCAACCAATACTTCTAGAAGTAATGAGTTCAATTTTTTGAAAGTTTCTGCCAGTGCTACTTTTGTCTATTACATGCAAATGCAAGTTCAAGAGGATCTGGCTCAAAAACAAAAATAGGTCTTGAATTGTATTCATTTGGTTCTTAAAGAGGTCTTAAACTTTTGGAGGCCTGCAGAAACCCTGGAAGAACTACTCTGCTTGGGGTCACAGAGTCCCAGTTGTCTTTGCAAAGGGTGTATGGAAAGTAAGAAAACATATTTGTATTCAGTGAAAGTCATGTTAGTGTGATAATTATATAGGCTTACAGTGATATTTCAGCTAAATACATTAGCATTTAACTCACTCAAGCTGGAGTGAGCCTCCAGCGTTATCTGACATCCACTGACTCCACTGTCTTAGTCAAATAGGCAACACTAACTTTTCAGCAGCACAGCTCAAAAGCAGCCTAAGTTGCTATTTGACCAGCATGTACTTTACATTCATCTAGGCCAGTGATTCTAAAACTGTGGTGTGGCCTTCCCCTGCGGGATGCAGAGGCACTGCAGTAAGAGGGAAGTCTAAAGTGGAATGATTGAGTTTCATGTGGCACTGTGCTCGGTGTCGGTTTAACAGGTGAGAGTTTATCGCAGATTTTGGCAACAATATCCCCATTTAAAATTTTTCCTTTTCAAAGCTAATAAAGGAAACAGTTGATTAAATATAGAGCAGATGTATCAGTCTAATCTGAAGTTAAGAAAACAAATTTAAACTAATTGTGTTGAAACGTGCTCCTTCACATTATGTTGTAGTTATGGTTTGCATAATCAACAGAGCTTTTGGATGCATGCTAAAGGGCCCGATTTTCATTCCCTTTCTAAGTTTTTAACCTCTGAAAGCTGGCAGTTTAAACTCAGGCTAAATCTGTTATCCACTAGCTTTTAAATAGCTTAAAAATTGGTTAAAGAATGTAATTTTTATTCATTTTTAATGTCTCAGGAAATGGTGAATTGATGGTACAGCATCATGTTCAGAGTGCTTGGCCAAACCACTCAGTGAGATCTCATGGGAAAGCATCGCCATGGTAACAGAGCCTAATGGTCGCCAGTGAAAGCACTTAGACAAAGTAGGGAGTTATAACTGAGGTATTATTTAGTTGCGTCCAGCCTGGCATGATTACACCTTATCTCAAAGTTACACACCGCACTAAAATAGCATCTCTGTGATGTTGTTGCTATGGAAACTCGGTTGGCTCTGAGTTTGAAGTGATTTTTTTTTAATGAGAGAAAAATAAGCAATGTGAGAAGGTGGCTGGATACATACATTATGAAGAAGGCTGGGGTCACTGGTGTTGAGAATCTAACAAGTATTTATATTTGCTGTTTGTCTAAGGATATGTGTGTGACAGAAAGTTGTGGTTTTTGATGTCTGATCAGCTTCGCGTCTCACTGGTATCAATGAAGCGGGAGTGGAAAGTTTCCCAGTAGCTTGTATTTATAGTTGAGTAAACATCTCCACCAAATATAGTCACCCTCTCCAATCATCTGCCATGTTCGAGAGCCGATCCTCCTCTCAATTAGCCCTCAGCCCTCCACCATGAGGAGCGTGGCCCCGAGGTTAACGAAGACCGGAGATAACCGTAGAATGCAATCATTGACACGCTACTCGCTCAACCTGCCTCCAAGCTTGGATCTTTTCTGCGCTTGGCGTTGTTTGCTGATTGGATTTCTGCTCAGTTTAGCCTAACACCGGACCTTCTTTCATTACAAAGCCCCCCCCGCCCACTCGCCCACCTCAAAGCCGATACTGCCGACCCAGTCTCATTTCCTCGCCTATTGGTTTTTAGATTCAGACACACTTTCCTTTTTTCAGAAAAAAAACATGTCCTTTCTTCTTTTTTCGGATCACTAGGAGGGGTGGGATGGTATGATAGATTTGCACATCTATGTCACTCTGACGAGCATCGTGGCCCCTGCCTGCCTGCCAGTCCGCCTGGCGACTGAGCTGCCAAATGCCTTTGGGTTATTTTTATTGCTTTACCCGCCAAGCATCTGCTCCCAATTACCCAGAGAGGACAGCTCTGATGCTGGACTTTAAAGCAAGCTAACGGGCCGCTTCAGACAGCCGAGAAGTTTGTGCACTAATTAAACTCAGCGGAAGGAAGCCGGCGAAGCCAAGCCGTCAGTAATGAGGACCCCCCAGATCAGAACAGGGTCGGCAGGCCTGGCGGAGAGATTCATTATCAGGCGCATCGGCTAATTATCAGCAAGGCAAAGCAGAGGTTCTCCCACCAGAGCAGGTGTGATGGCTGTAGAGGTTGTCAGGTTGCAGAAGGTGTGGAGATTATCAGGGTGGGATTCACACTGCTGAGAAAGGCCTGTCTCCAAAACCGTCTAGTAAGGGCTCTGTTTGACTCAAATCAAACCTCAGTATTTCTCACTAGTTGGTTCTATTCTTGGATGCTTTTTGGCCTGGGGCTCTGAAATGAGCCGAGCCCGGATGCTCAATGACACGCTCATACAGCACATCCACTCCAGCTTTGCAGAAGGTGGCGGGAACGGGCATAGCCATCACAGTGTGATCGCTGGGCAGCGGCGCACGGTGAAATGATAGATACGGATACCTGCAGGGTACAGTTAACTCACTCGCAGTTCTGCTGCTCGCTTTTTTAGATTGTTAGCTTCACACTGTCAATCAAGGTCGGAGGCTTCAGCAGAAACAAGCAAGATGCTGGTGAATTTAACTGTGATGTTTTTTAAAACATTGTTGCCATTTGACTTCATAAATAAAACAAGACTAACAGGTAAAAAAAAAATAGGAATGAATAAAAACAGGGTTACATAAGGAAACACCAAGCAAATAACTCCAGAATAAAATAGTTGAGAAACTGAACTTTTTACTTTTTGCAGTAATTGTGGACTGTAGCTGTCACTTTGACAGGTAACCTGCCTAATAGCTCTCTTTTGGGATGTTTGCAAAAGCTGAAAAACTCTGAAAATGTCCTTAATTTACTTGTAGAGTATGTCAGTCAGGTAACACATTAGGCCAGTCAGACCAAACTTATAGCCTTATAGATTATACAGAGGATACAGAAAACAATACAAAAACCTTAAAATGCTCCAATCGAACCTCACAAGGATCCCTAAAGACACCGGACAATACAAAGGTTTGGAAAGAAGTCTGAGAGTCTATCATTTATGCTGTAATGGTTGTGTGGGAGATTAATTCCATGTTTTACTTGCATGTACTAATGTACAGGTTGTTGAATTTAGGCTAAAGTATTTGCCAAAATACTACTCGCAGCATCCATCAATCTATACATTTTTAATGCTTCTTTGGTCCAAATGTCCAAAGACAATACATCGATTGGGCATCTTTCTGAAAAGGGTTTTACCTCTTTTTCAGTTAGTTTCATTATTGTTGAATGTAAATCGTTCTTTATTTTTCTGTTATGACACGGTGTTTGTGCTCCATACCATGTGTTTGGTGATGAGCAAAATAAAATAAAATTACATGAAATAAAATCTGAAAATCTGATATTTGTACAGAAAAAAACTATTTATTATAGGTTGACTTTCATGACGAATCTTGTTGATTATGAATCAGAGGGTCAATTTTGTACTTCTGTTGTTTAAAAGCAAAACCCAAGAAGAAAGAATGCACACACTAATCATATCTCCAAGTTGTGAGTTATTGATTTGCTCTCACCATCTATGAGCTGACAAATGCACCCCAGTCGCTCTGTTTGCTTTCTCCTTTTAAAGTCTGGATCCCTGGCATTCAATTGAGAATCGATCACACAGAAAGGATGCCGCGGTGATTAATTGACTTCTTCACTGATCTAGCCGATTCCTCTGTGTGTGGTCCACCGGCGTAGTGATGGATTCAGTAGCTCTCTTTCATCTGTGTCTATTTCTGTGTCTGTGGCCAGGCGGGAGCTGTGAAGGACTACATTAAGATGATGCTGGAGGCAGAGCAGCTGAAGTTCCTGGTGTTCGCTCACCACCTCACCATGCTGCAGGCCTGCACCGAGGCCGTCATCGAGGCCAAGGTAACTTTGGGCACACTGTGAACAACTAGAGCTCTTTAAAACACATTAAAACACTTTAAAAGAGATTTAGGTGGTGCCTGTAGGATTTCATCCATATCTTATCATTCAGGAGCTTGTTACCATTCAAAACAGACCACTACCCTGTGTTAAAAGCATTTACACGAGCAGAAAGGAGCTGATATTCTTTTTTCACTGGTTAACACAGTAATGACATCTGAGTTATCAAATTACTGTTATACTCATAAGAGCAAATAGTGAGTTACGTTATAAGTGTCATCATAGTTTATTTATACACATAGGGCCAGAGCTACTAAAGGTTTGCATGTATAGAAATGTGTGCAAACTTATTGCACACGCAAAAAAATTTACAAACTGATTTACTAACAGTGTGCACTTAGGGTTGCGTAGTTCAAAGGTGGAAAATGTATCTGCATCCGGTTAGTATGTTTGCCACAATTTATATACAATATGGGGCATTTATCCGCAGTTGTACATGTTCTGGGAAGAGAAAATGTAAATATAGTAATTTAACACACTCAAGTGGGCTAAAGGGATTTATCAAACCTGAAAGCAATTTTGCTCATAGAAACTGCGTCGATATTTAACGTGTCTCAAATGGAGGAGCAAATGGTTTGGATGTATAACCGTACACACATGGTAGTGGTTATTGTTGCAAGGACGCACTGAAACAGAGAATGAATGAATGCAGAGAATGCATCTTTAACCTTGTGTGAAATTTTTGGAATGATACACACACACACACACACACACACACACACACACACACACACACACACTTTAAAAGACTCTTGTAAAGGTAAAGGCTACTTTTCTACTTGATTTGATGATTGTGATTAAAAAAATATGCATCGACATTAAGCAACAATGTCACAAAATGATGTGCGCCTAACAGTCATTCAATCCAACAATCCCCCCCACATCTGAAATGAATCTGGTGCCACTGCCCAGTGATTTTAGAACTCTTGCATCTGGATCATTCGAGCATATTCTTACTGGTGCCATTTGTGTTGGCGTATCCCAGAGCAGTTTTTCCAGCGTATCGTCTCCATGACAACCAGTAGTGCACACAAAATCCTCATTTAAGTAGGGCAGTCTCAAAGACTTAGCACCTGTTGTCATTTGCACAAAAACAATCTTAGTAAATCACCCGCAAACCCCAGTTCAATCCCACACAGAAAATTCTAGATTGTGCATGCAAATTAGTGCACGCAAATTGGGATCTTAGTGGCTCCAGCCCATTGACAGGTGTAATCAAGAAAGGGCACATTTATTGGTAGTGAACAGAGCAGATTTGACAAAAACAGTTTAAATACATAAACCCTATTTGTGAATGAAATGAATGATGGTGACAACAGAAGTGAAATGTTTCAGGACAAAGCAGCCAAAACAGGATGACATCATGAAAAACCACCAGTCAAATCTAAAACGTTGGAAAATAATGTGGAAATTGTGTTAGCTCCAATGAAGCTATTTTATACACCTGAATGGAGATGAATACTGCCATTATGTAAAATAAGTGTAGTTAGCTCAAATTGAAGTGATTATGTAACAATACTGACAGGCATATTTTCATCCCTTCTTCTGTAGCATTTCTGAATACAATACACTGCTCATTAGAGGGGTGCAATTATACAGTACATGCACCTATGGAAAGGGAAGATTGACTGTCAGCTGTCAAGGATCTATTTATTTCTGACAAAGATATTGTGTCATCGGCATTTATCAGGTATTAATGCACTGTATGAAGTGTGTGTGTGTGTGTGTGTGTATACTGTATATGAGGCAATGCATTGAATGAGATAAATACCTGAATTGCAAGATTAGTATTAGATAGATAGACAAGGTTAGTATTATGTAGTAGATTTGTAGCAGTTCTCTGTACTTATAACAGCAAGTGATGAGGGCTTTGGAGATAAATGTGTCACCAGCAGCCACTGTAAGGGAAGTAAACATACCAGAGAAAAGTTAACTAGGTTCCTCGTAGAAATGTTCTGATTTTGCCATGATGTCGAGTCTGCTTTAACTAAAAGTAGCACAACAATGAACCTGTTCAGATCTTACCTCTCCTAACAATTAATACACAATGACACCATGCAAGTGCTGTTTTTTTGGGGGGGGGTTTGGTATGCTACATAGTATTGATTAAGAAAACTATTTTTGAATCCGGTTTTTGTCTGCACTTTGTGTAGATAAGGCACAAGACAAGACAAGTTTATGTCCTACTGTACACAATTCAATCAATTCAGTCAATTTATTGTGCTGTATGTAATAACAAAACAAGAAAGTACTTAAATAATAGAAAGGAGAAA
>JAQQZY010000013.1:15613505-15631992 GCA_030068375.1 Ostorhinchus rueppellii | reverse complement strand
TATATATATTATTAATAATATGCTGCACAACATAAAAAAATGGACAGATAACATCATCTCTGTAAACGTGAAACATTTGTGCCTTCTCCTAATGAAATTACAGCTTGTACAATAAAGCTAAAGGCTACAAGAACCGGCCAGCAAACACATTTTATAAGAGCAGTGTCAAGCTCAAACATTGTCTGCTACTGACCTGTTTTCTTGACTATGAAGGACTGCTTTGCTTGAGCAAGGAGAAAAAAAACCCCAACATTTCCATTATACACACTGAGCAATTTGTCTTTTTCCTTTGCTTTCTTCACAGCTATCATACTGGTCTGTGCGAGTAATGCCTCTTGAGATTGTATTCCTCAAGAACAGCAGCTTTTTCCTTGCAAAAGACACAGGTAGAGGCTGAGGTGGCATTGAACTGCACAAAACATCACTTATTCACCTCGGTTGAAACAGTGCTCCAGGGCAGCATTTCTTTTCCGTTTACAGAGATATTTCGGTTTCAAATGGGCCAAGCTCCAATTTTGCAGCTTCCTCTAGAGCTCTGGGAAAAATATAAGTCATGGAAAACAATTACAATTATTAGAAAAAAATGCTCATTGTTCAAAGTGTCAACACATAGAAGGACTATCTCGCATGCAAGTGCACTCCTTCATATTTCATGTTTGAGAAAATACAAAAGAAGAACAAAACGCAGTATTTCACCCTGACATCATGTCACTCAGTCATTCATTTTCTGTTCTATTCTCTCCATGATTTCAGCACCTGCGTCAGCTACCATCAGTCACAACACCATCTTTTTTCTCATACAGTGAGCACCAATAACCGTGCGTTCTTTAAAAATTCCATCGGGTTTCCTAGCATCTGAAAAGGGGGAAATTAGTGTTATTTGAAACAAAAGGGAGCACTGTATGTTTGATATTTCATTTTGGTACAAATGTTCCTTTCTTTCATTTATTTTTGTTTATTTTTAAGTTTGTCTCCATCCGCTGAGACCCAAATTGCCCATTAAAGATAGCTTGAAAATACTAAATATGCAGTATTTATGCATATTTCACTTCTCTTTTCTGGGTAAGTTGAGGTAATTTGCCCAGCACTTAAATTTGTGTTTGCTGATAGTCCTGCTGGGTTGATAAATCTAATAACTGCCATGCTGATTAACCTAGACAGATTAGAGCTTTGTGGAACTGTTGGACTTTTGCAAATCTTGAGTCATGCTATAGATTTTTTCTACCTTGTATATTATATGGTAAATTCAAGTGTATATTGTGGGTAATGTGGATAATTAATAAGAAATATATAGTTTTTAATTTGAAGATTAAAGCACTTAGTCTCTGATCTCATTCTCAAAGAAAAGTCTGCTTTTCTTTAGAAAGTAAACTTTACTTCCACAACTAATCTCCCAAGGCGCATTTCACAAGTCATCACAAGCAAATGATATCTCTTAGCTCGGCACCGCCAACCTGTGAAAGAGTTCAATTGTGTGTGTTTGCCTGCGTGCATGTGCGTCTCCGTGTGTGCGTCGCAGGGGTCGGAAAGGTGTCGGTAGAATGTAATGCAGCGGTACGACGTGTGATAACACATTTCTCCGCGAGACGTTCACTCTTGGTGCATTTGTTCGCACTCACCAATTAACAGAGATGCACTAAAAAAAGGAGCGACAGCAGCACGAGTGATGAGCAGCTTAGAGACAAGTGATTACACTCCAGTCATATGACATTATCGCTGTTTTTATACTCCACGTGGTACCATTTCTCACCTGGTGTCAAAGTGGTGGAAGTTAATAAAGTTGCAAATGTTTAAAACTACTAAACAGTACAGGCAAAGAAAATTAAATCTCTGGTCCAGATTTCATTTTGGGATGTTTTTTTGGTCTTTATGGATGTTCTGTTCCACTCGCTGAGTACGTCTATTTGACCTTTATTCATCTTAGAAAAGTCAAACAGTCCACTATGTTCTTTCCCAGCAAGATTCTGTTTCATATTCATGCACTTGCCGTTACATTCACATGTGGGAGCTGAACAGCAAAAATACACTCTCCCACTGTTGGCCACAGAGCAGCTCTGCAGGACCAGCGGACCTGAATCAAAAGAGTGCAGTAGCCCTCAGTGCATTAGCGGTCCAGTGAATGTCAAGTTCAAGTTCAGGTTTAATGAACACACACATTGCTTTCTTTGTTTGGTGTTATAAAATGTTACAAAATATTCTGCGACTGTCCCTGTTCTCTGTTCCCTTTCAAATAAGCTTTTTTGTCTAATAATGTTCCTGGTTTGTGTGCAGTGCCCTTCACACCTCTGTCATTGAAAATATATTTAGAAGACAGGTTAATGAAATGTTCCCTTCCTTTAATGTTCCAGCACAAATCTGTCGCCTCTTTCAGGAGGCGGACAAAACTGCCCATCACAAACTAGCTCAATTCAAAGGAACGGAAAACAGCCACATTTACAAACTCCTCCATTTGTATGCATGGTTCTTCCACTAACACAAAAAGGTTAAAGTTAACAGAAAAAAGTAAATACGCTGCTTTCTAATCTAACAGGTTGGTTATATTCGTATCGATGGTAGCGTTCCATCCTCGGAGCGGATCCAGCTGGTTCACAAATTTCAGAACGAGCCTGAAACCCGTGTCGCCATCCTCAGCATCCAGGCAGCTGGTCAGGTACACACACGATGCATACAAACACTGCTGGACACAGGGTTCCTACAGTATACAAGTATGGAAAAGTATGGAATTTGATTTCAGAAATTTCCAGGTCTGGAAAAGTATGGAAAATGGAAACAAAGACATGGAAAAATGTTCATGTTTCCAAGCCTGTTACCACTGTTCTATTTTCTAAAACATAAAATTATGAATATCTAAAAAAAAGAAATGGATCAATCTGTTTTTAAGGTGCTTGCTAGTGCAGCTAAAATGTTTGTGTGAGAGCACATACAGTAGGCTACGCATCCCAAAAAAGATTTGGGTAGCTTGACAAGTTGACTGCCCAGCCTTCTGCTCTCATCCTCCTCCAATCCTTTTTAATGCCCGCCCAGATGTCGTCAAGTTTCACTGCTGCTTCAACAGACAGGTGATGTCCACACACTGTTCATGAGTGAGTTATTTAACTTGTATGATCACTGGGAGAACTCATAATGGGTAGATGGAAATTCTCCGACCACTGGCTCATAAATCCCAAATATGAAGACAAGTTGGCTGGTTGGAATTTTTTACCAAGACATCTGGTAAAAGTATAGAATTTTGAAATTTCAAATGTGTGTAAGAACCCTGTGGACACATACAGCAACACCTTAAACCTGCCTGCAGTTTAAGTAAATGTAAAGACCTGTATTGATGCAGTACATCAAACAGATTTAATGGAAGTCAATTGGAGCATTTTAAAAGGTTTTGTGAAATATGAATGAATGGCAAAAACTGATTTTACATATTTATTAAGCTTAGTAAACCCATTAACATCAATTACTCTGGATAACCAAACATGCTGAAACAATTATGCATTCCAGCTATAGAAAGTGGATGCTTGAAACACTTAAATGGCAATTAGCTCCTAATATTCTGTTATTAAAAAGGATTAAAGCACATTGACTTCATTAGAAATGAGCTCCATTTGACTGAATGAGACATATTTCTCCTGATTAGACATGTATTAGTGTATGTGGTTGTGTTTGTGTCCTCTCTAGGGTTTGACCTTCACCGCTGCCAGCCACGTGGTGTTCGCCGAGCTGTACTGGAACCCCGGTCACATTAAGCAGGCGGAGGATCGCGCCCACCGCATCGGGCAGACTTGCTCTGTTAACGTGCACTACCTCATCGCCAAGGGCACCTTCGACGCTGTCATGTGGTCTATGCTCAACAGGAAGGTACCGCGGGTGACCTTATTTCAGAGAATGTGTTGGTACTCAGAATAAATCCCTGAGCAAACACATCCACTTAATTAATTATCAGCTAAATGAATGTGTTCTCACCAAAACTGTTCTACTTGGATATTACAACCACGTATCTTGTTTTACTTTTACTTTTTACTTTGAAAACTATTTTATGTACATATATGGAATTTTGAAGGTTCATAATTCTTTTTAGACTGAAAATATGCCGACTCTTAAATGCTTGTGAGGCGAAGTCAGCTCAGACATGTACCAGTAAAAGCTGATTTATATGTGACAGAAGAATGTTGGGATTTACAATAATAAAATGGTGTAAAGATGATAAATTAAAGTAGAATTATTCTCTTTTATTGAGCCATGGACACTCCATAAGTTCTCATCCTCCATGCAGCCTGAATGAATGCATAAAAGTACATTCTCATACAAACACAAATATAATATACAAGTACATTAATATAAGCAATAAATACAAAGGGTTCACTCTGCCAGACTCAGTGTTCAGTCCTGATTTACTGTAAGATCGGAGTTTTTTGTCTGGCTGCTCATATTATTTTAATTAATTAATTTATTTATTTATTAATGTGGCTAATAATCATTTTCCGGTGTGATCTGGTCAAACAGTATTGAACAAAGATACAAAGGAGTTGGAAATGTTCACACCATTTCCTTCATTAAAAGTAGTAATACACAGTGAAAATACCATGTACATTCAACACTTAACTTCAGTGTTTCCCAAACTTGGGGTCACAACCCTTCGTGGGGTTGCCTGGAATTTAAATGGGATTGCCTGAAATTTCTAGTAATTGATAAAAAATATTACTCGTATAAAAGATTTTTAATGATTCAGTATATATTTCATTGTAATTAAAACACCTCACACTTTTCCTCATAAAAATCAAATAAATAAAAGGCAGGATATATCTGAGAAGGTATATCGATCATGTGACCATGTGCATTACTACCCTTCAACCTGCCTGGACACAGTCGCCAGTCGTCAGAAAACCGGACCGAACAGAGAATGGAAAGATTTCTTTGCCCGACTGGCCCCGCTAAGACACCTCCAAGAGAAAATGAGAAGCAGACACCAAAAAGGTGCATTGTATACATTATGTAGCCTAAATGTCATCTAAAATTAACATTTATTTTTAACATAGTATAACAAACTATTACATTATCAAAAACAAATTCATTTTAGCCAAAAAAATGTCTCCGTTTTGAATGTCTGGGGTCACCAGCAATTTCTGATGTTAAAATGAGGTCACGTGGCAAAAAAGGTTGGGAACCACTGCTTTACTTTTATACTAAAATCTATTTCTATTATTAATATCCATTGTCATTTATGTGATGATTTGGATTTGTTTTAGTGCACATTCATATGTATGTTGCATTCGAAAAGAGTGTGATAGTTAATAAAATAGATCCTTGATAGTGATAGTTGCATGAATTCTGACCTGATTCCACCCTGTATCTGATTCGGGACCATATACGGTATAGTATTGACTCAGATCGGAACTGAGGGGTCCAATTACATATGATTTGTGCTGTTCACCCTGTCACAAACAAAGAGTGAAAAGATCAGATATGGGAGATTTTTGCCAGCAGTGTGAACATAACCCAAGAGAGTGTAAAAAAAAAAAAATACACATACCTAATCTATAATATATCTTAGAGCAGGTCTGACTGTCTTGCGTTCTCCAGGAAACAGTGACTGGCAGGTCTCTCAATGGGAGGAGAGAATACTTGAAGGCCGATGAGGGTGACAAGGATAAATGGGACTTCCTCAACTTTGCCAACGCTTGGACGCCAAGTGAGATGGTGCTGCCGCTGGAGGGAAGCACGGGAAATGTCAAAGATGATGTGTTTTTCACTCATGTAAGTCAGAGGGAGGAATTGGCAACAGTTGAAGGATTTTTCAATGATTTTTATTTAGTTGTGGAACATATTACATTTCCTGAAAGAAGGATTATGAAGGTTAACGTCTGGCCAACTGAAAGCTGCACCCGATTCTGTGCTTCATATTGAACAGCAGGTGTTTAAAGTAGTTATTTCTTTTATTTGATTTTTCAAGACCTGAAAAGGCTGCTTTTGTGTCTCAGACAACTGAGGCCAATCATTACCAGTCAGCAGGTGGTTTCATTATTCTTTCCTGTGGTTGACAGAAATTTGTCCAGATTATTGTGTTTTGTGCAGTATCAAAATCTAAAAGAACTCCTCTGTGGCTGACTAAAGGGGATTTGTTAGCTTTCTGATATAGATTCTAAAGTGTGATTTGCATGTGATTTGAAGCCTATTATTCATGTCATAAATGCTAACTGTGCTAACTAATGCTAACTTTGTATCCCCCACATAACATCCCACCCCACATACATACACACATTCCTACACACTGAAACTATGTTCTGATACAGGAAGGTTTAGCTTTGACTGGACGATGTTTATCGTTTTCTTGTATATTGTATGTTGGATTGTATATTTTTGAGATACCAATTTTTTTTATCTTTATTTTACTTTAGACCTGTTTTTGCATATTGGGGCCTGTCATGTGACAAATAGAAATTCTCTTCTCTTCTCTTCTCTTCTCTTCTCTTCTCTTTTCTTCTCTTCTCTTCTCTTCTCTTCTCTTCTCTTCTCTTCTCTTCTTTAGTTTGAAAGAGACAAGCAGCACGACATCCGATCTTTCTTCTCCCCGAATGCCACCAAGGAGAGGAAGAGGAGGCGAACAGAGGATGAAGACACTACCTCTCCAGCTGATGCCAGAGGACTGAAGTCAGACACCACAGATAAATGTCAAACCAGTGTCACTCCTGATCCGGATTTCCTCCCACAGCAGAAGAGGCTGCGGACCCCACAGGCCAGCCCGAGTCCAAAGTCTCGATTTGGTGGAAAGCGGAGGGCGACTGTCGGGGGGATGAGCTCTTGCAGCCCTGGCGCTCTCATCTCCACAAATCCACGGAGACTTTCAGCGAGCGGCCCTGTTGCTAAGACATGGAACTGTGGGGCCTGCACCTACTCCAACAGCAGCCTGTTGCCTTACTGTGAGATGTGTGAATTCCCTCGCACTTCCTCTGGTGAGTCAAGACTTTTTTTTTTTAACACTTCAAGACCTCGAACTACTTTCATAGCAACTTCTAAATTTATTTTTACCATCCCTCAGTGATTTTTCATCATTTACTATAATCTTTTCTTCCGTTTATGTCTTTGAGGATTAGGAACAAAATAACAGGTAGGATCATGATTTTAAAGGACCATGTGTCCTTTAAAATCATAAAAGTCCAAAAGTCACAGTTTTCAGGGTTTTTGCAGGTTATTAAAAAGCACTGAAAGACATTAAATAGATTTTGCAAAGATTAAGGCCTTAAATAGCACTAAAAAGTATTAAATTTGATGTCCATAAGCATTAAAAAAAGAAAAACATGATTTATTTTGATTATATAAGCATTCAATAATTTTGATTGGAAGTATAATGTGATGATTGACAGGCGGAACCCTTTAATTGGCAGTTGTTTATGACCACTGCACGAAGTCACAACACCAGATGCTTGGAAAGCAAAGCGCTGTGAGCATGGTCATGCTCTGGTGAAAGAGTGGAGGGAATATTAGCAAATGTTAGAAAAATGGGAAGATACAAGTTTTTCTTTTTGTTTTGGTTTTTTTTTATTTGAGATGTGTGCTCAGTCATCCATTCTGTTAATGTTCATACAAGAAATAAATGAAGGTTCTCCATCAGGTTCCATAGAAACACGATTTTAGATCTGTTCTTCTTATGTATGTGAGAGGAATCTTACATTACACTTTAGATACGTTTTTCAAATCCTCACCTAAGTTATCTATCATAAACGTGTAGACATTATGTGGTTGATATAAAGTTATCAGTTTCAACTCTGTAGTTTAATGTTGCAGAACCTTAGTATTTTTTCACTTGAAGTAGTTTTACAGCATGATAAATTAACCTGAAGTTGAGTATTATTTTAATGTGAGTGTATATATAAAAGCTGTGGCTAGTAACAAGACCATTCATAAATGTATTGAAGTTTGGAAGCAAGCCCCATTTAATCTAATCCACTGATTGCAAAACAAACTGGGCTTCTTTTAGAAAAACGGCATTGTTCCATCAGCTCCTGCTTGAAATGAAGCACCTGAAGCTTATATCCATTCATTGCTTTATTTTCCTCGCTGTCAATATCAATCGTAACAGTCTGTTGACATAATGCTTTTGAACAGTATTACAGACTTCACCAGATGGAGATACATGATAGCAAAAGATGGAGGCAGGCTCGCCAGAGTCTGAAATAGCTCTGCTCGGAGAATATTGTCTGTCTCGCTCTCTCTCTCCCAGCAGATGACAAGGACACAGTATAATTCTCACCTGTCAAGCTGAGAGAGAGAGAGAACAGGCGCCTACCATAGCTGCAAACGTCTCGCACAAAGTTGGGAAAAGTTGAGCTGGCTCTAGCTGATATCTCTGACAGCCTATGATTGTATCTAGCAAAAGAGAGGGGAGGGAAGTCGTTATGACCTGGCAGGCTGCAGGTCCATGCTCTTTAAATGTCTGAGATGCATCAGAATGTCTCAGAGTCGACTTAGAAAAGGAAAAAAAAAAACAAACTAAAATTCTGCAGTTGAGCACCAGTGATATTTAGGATTATTTTAGTCAGCGCTGCTTTTGACACAGGAAGTTCTGCATTCTCTGACTGTTCGTTTATGACTCCTACAATAGTATTACAGTGTCTGCTGTACAGTGAACCAGCTCTTAAATGTCTTCAATTCAGTTTTATAACTATTAAGTCGAGAATTTAATTTGTGAAGGCTTAATCGACGCACATGTTGTGTGTAATTTCATTGAGCCATCGTTTGGTTGTTTTTGTCAAAGTGAATCCAGCTGTTCGAGGTTAAAAATGAACATTTCTGATATTACAGAGCTTTAAACCCACCACTGAGCTTAATACTATAATTTTACTTTATACTGCACTTCCTCTAAAACCTACCTCTGTACAGGATCACATATACACTACTTAATTGTTCATGTACTCAGCACTCAGAAAATGACAAATGATTTCTTCATAACTCAGTCTAAAAGGCTTACAAAGCATTAAAAAGTCTCTAATACCTTCAGAGACTCTGTTTAAAAATCTTGAAATCTGGTTCGACAGCAGATTATCTCACAAAACTATTGTTGAGCATCCTATTTAAAAGTGCTAAATTATATCCTGAATCCTGTGTCTTCTTTAAAAGCAGCAATCAATCCACTTTACTGTGGATAATGGTAGGGATACACTGGTTGCATAATTCTTGGTCATTGTTCCTTTTTGCTTTACTGGTTTTTGACAATAAAGATATCTTGATTAGATTAGATTAGATTAGATTAGATTAGATTAGATTAGATTAGATTAGATTAGATTAGATTAGATTAGATTAGATTGGATTGGATTGGATTGAACTATATTGATCCCTTGGACAGAGTCCTCAGAAAATTAAGGTTCCAGTAAAATGAACACAACAATACTTACATTTTACAGTCTTTCCCCCATTCATTTACTTATGTACAAAGATTCAAACCTGCAAATGTATGGTAAAAATTGCCATCTGTGAAAATATATCCTATAATTTAGGTGATATCAGAACATTTTTTAGTCTATTTACCCCTAATATATCAATGTAACCCTAGATATTAGTAATAAAAAAAATGTTCCAAGATATTCTCCAGTTTATTATCACAGAGGAGTCAAGAATCAGAGAAAAGTCAACTTCAAGATGCTGTATTTAAAGAATGTTGATGTTATTTTGCTTAAACATATACAAAAAGTGTCTGAATACTAGATTACACTTGTCTGTAGTTTTTTTTGTAAATTAAGCTTCGGGGATAAAATGAGCTAAATCTTACATCATTTAATGAGATGAATTAGAAATGAAATGACAAAAGTGCTAGTAGGTTCATGTTGTGTTATTACATATGTACAACACCATGTAAATAGGAACGGAATGCAGTGAGTGTTGAATCTCACAAACCCACATTTCAGTCACACTAGAATACTGAGAACATATCAAACCTATTCTTTTTTAGTCATATTAAAGTATTCTTTTAGCTGGAGACATGTAACTGCCATAAAATTTTAAATGACCTTATTTTCCTCATTTTAAGCATTTGATAGGTTCTTTTGTGAATAAAATGTGGACGTATGAGTTTTGCTTTCGTTATTTTTTTTGCTCTCTGGCCGATTGGTCTTGAGTTATTGTGAAGGTGCTGTGTCTGGCATCGTCTCTGGTGTCTTTGACATCATCATTGTCATTTTTGTCATCTTTGTTAGCAATGTTTTCATCCATACTCTGACAAAACTACTGGTCTGATTAATTTCGATTTTTTGTGTAGCTTCCGTGGGACAATGTTTACAAAGTTTGTTCACAAATTTTGGTTTTTGAATTGTTGACAAATTTTTGAAATGTTGCAAATTTGCCTTTACTTATAATGGACCATATTTTAATGGCTTATAACATGTAAATAGTTACAGATATCAACATAGTTACTATGAAACACTGACAGGAAGTCATATATGGACTTTCATTTAGTTAGCTGAGTAATCAACCTGTGAAAATGCCATCCACTTCTATTGGGAAATTTATCTCCTGCATCAACATCACAGGACTCTAACATAGCAACAGAACCTGAGAACTTTGCAAATTCAACTTGGTGTTGGTTCTTGATATAACATGCTGGTGAGATACAGGGACATTGGTCCTGTTTTTTACACTTAAAGCAACTTTTTCACATTTCTTTTTTTTTTTTTACAATTGGGCAGGTACATATATTAATTTGCATTTATATAATAGATGTGATTTCATTTTTCTTTATGAGTGACCACAGTGTTGTGGAGTTTCACAACTTTTATTCTGGAACCACTTTGTTTGTAGAGCAGTATCGTCAAAATAGGGGATTCATTTAACACGAGACAACTAATGGATAAATCACTCCAGATACGACCTATATGATGGTCACACTGAACTAATGAGCATTTATGTACCTTCATGTTCATTTACAAGGTCATGATCTTAAACGTGTTTAGTTCCATCACCAGTTCCCCTAATGACAGGACAAACTGACTTTTAAAGTTTGTTCCATGACACTGAACTGGTGTAAACTGGATTCCAGTACAGTGCACCTCATTTCCAGAAGAATTCAATTAAAAACACTCAAAAAAGTGACTGCAAAGCTTCTATTAGGCTCAATTTTCACTAATACTTGTTACTCTTTTAACTACAAATGCTATGTGTGTGTTTTATTGTTGTCTAGAGTGAATGAAGTGTTATTTAGCTGCGCATATGTAATTAAATGTTGTGCTTGCCTCTCAATTGCAATAGAGATCTTTATCTCAATGAGGGAAATAGCACGTGTATCAGTTGTATAATGTTTCCACTGTGACAGAAATAAAACGTACCATTGTATTTATTAGAAATGACCAAATATATGCATTAATTTTCACGTGACGAAAACTCATCCAAAAAGTAAAGTTTGCTGTCTTTGTCCGGCTGTTTATGGAACAGTGTGACATTTCATAACATTTGAAGTAGACATATTAATTAATTAACATTAATTAACTGAATTATGTAAATGTGGAACTGTAATCAGACAAAAAGCTGTCACTGTGACAAAAATATACAAGACTGGTGGATTTATCAGGAATTATGACTGGCTCAGAGAATAATGGCCTAATACTCAGACAAATTATCCATATCTCTTTGTTTTATTTGTATTTAACCCATTTCCAGTGTGTTCCTAGAGATCAGACTTCAGTGGCAGCAAATATACAATTAATTACAAGTGTGAATAACTGAACTAAATCATCATGAAATAGGTTTTTAAATGTGAACGTGGTGGAAGAAGAAATCTCTCTTTGGAACAAATGCAAAAATATATCGAGATTTTATTGTCAACTAAGAGCCTGAGTTACTAACACTTTGAAAGGTGTGATCAGAGTGTCATAAACTATGAGTATGAGTCAAAATTCTATTATATAGTTTCCTACAAATATCACTTCTTGCATCTCCTTTGCCTCATACACTTTTACCCTCCTATATTAACCTCCATCTCACAGTGATCCAGATTTACCTTTATAAACAGGTTGGACTTTGTGATTTTAAAGCATTTTAGCCAGTATTTTAGACTCAGTTGCATTTATCCTCTAACTCACAGGTGTCAAACATACAGCCCGTGGGCCAAAACCAGCTCACTAAAGGTTCCAATCTGGCCCGTGAGATGAATTTGCGAAAAAAATTACACGAAACATATTAACAGTCTAAGATGTCAAATCATTTTAGTTCAGGATCTACATACAACATAAAATGATGTCAAGTGGACCAGTAAAATAAAAATATAATAATCTATAATTAATGACAACTCCATATATTTCCTCTTTGTTTTAGTGTAAAAAAGTAAATTTACATTGAAGTGTTTACATTTACAAACTATTCTTTCTCAAAAATGTGAAAACCCTAAACAAATTTGAATAACCTGGACTTTTTAAATTAAAATAAATGTAATTCTAAAATATTCTGCCTATTACTAAATGTTGTGTACATTTGTAGATTTGCAGAGTTGAAATGTATGTGTGTAAAAATAAACTGAGACATAATATTGTTAAAATTACACTTATTTTTCATCACATATTCCAAGTTGTTCAGGTTCTTAACATATCTTCGTAGGATAGTTTGTAGATGCAATTTCATAATGTAATTTTACCTTCTTCACTTTTACTTACAGATTATGTTATTATTTTACTGGTCTGGTCAGCACAAGATCATATTAGGTGAAATGTGGCCCCAGAACTAAAATGACTTTGACGCCACTGGTCTAACTCCAGTTCTTCCACAGAAAACTCCTTCTGTTTCCTCTATTGGCCTGTTTTGCCATTTCCACCCAGACACACATGCATAAAACCATCACTGTGTTGTTAGTACGATCCCTCTGTTCTCATCAAGTGTCTTTGCACAATCTGGCTCTGCTCGAAACTACACTGGTCTTGATAGAGCTGCACGGGTCATTATTGAAATGAAGAGGCTGCATCTGAGTTCATGAGTTTGCGAATCCTTAGTCAATCACCCATAAAAATCGGCATCTCTAAATTGCACTTCCTTAGTAAACCTGGCCTGAAAACCAGAATCTATTAATACACTTCAGGATGCAGTTTTGCATCAGAAAACAATCTAAAATCAGTTACAGTCTACTCAACATTAACTTTTACCCATAAAGACCCAAACATCCACCATCGACCAAAACCATCTACTGATGTGAAATGTTTAATAGCTGTTGATCCACTAATCCTATCAATTCATGGAAATAGTTGGTGTAAAATGCTGTTTGTCATCTTTTCATGGTCATTAGATATGACCCATTCTGACCTTCAGATGCTCAGTAGTGAATGTGGAAACACTGTCATCTTCTACAACACTGATTTACCGGTAAAACCCATGGAGTTGAATTAGTGATAGTGGATGGACACACTGGGTTAATGTTCAGTTAATGATAGATTTTACTGAAAAAGTGACTTCTTCACTTCTCTCTGTTTCTGATATAATAACCATTGAATTTACTTTGAGCTGTAATGAACATCAACATGATTAGTAAATACAGAGAAATACATGATTTACTCTGAAAAATACAAAATGGAGAGGATAATATAATAAAAAATGATAAATAACTTGGGAAAAATGAAAAAACAAACAAACATTTGGATGTTATGACACTGTTGTGGGTTAAATTAACTTAATTATAATTAAACATAGAAAAGTACAGTTACCTAGAACATATATAGTGTCTGTTTGTACCTTGGTCTGTTCAGTGTCGATGGTGTACAGATCATCAGCATTTAACTAGAAACAAAACACACACCCACATATTTTTTAAGCAGAATTCGCTCCCTATTTCATGCTCAGCTGCAGCAGATGCTTGATAACTGATAACTATTCTGCAATCACACTCTCTTCTTTGTCACAAGCTCCACTCTGCATTCACAGCAGCAGGCTGTCAGCTCGCTAGACATGGAATTTAACAACCTGCTAAATTTGTAAATGACAGACTGGGCTGTAAAATAACAACTGTATTTATGGAGATATCTCTCAACTTGGCACCACAGTCCTTGGCCTGTGAAAATCTAAAAAAAATAAATAAATAATAATCAGGCCAGAACTTTTTGAATGATATAAGAAATGTTGAAAGCAACAATTTTGACAATGATTGTAAAGGAAAGTGTCATAATTTATATTATTGGTCCTGAGACATATCGATTGTGAATCTGAAAACTTTATGACACAAAGATATTGGATCTTATCACCAACAGTAAAGAAATAGACATTTGGCGGTCGCTTTCTGTGGGTTTAGTAGCAAGAAAAAATATAACAAAACTACAGCAGGATGGCAGCTGCAGAGGAAGAATACTTAGCCTGCAAAAGGGTTCCAGTCTGTCATACCATGAGGTGTTTGTGCCAAACAGAATGAGAGGAAAAGGAAGATTCTTTTTATAACGTCAAGTATTGAATCTTAACACTGTATAAGCACTGTTTAACCATTTCCTTTTCAGACTCATAAATCAAAAATGAGAAAGTAACAACTGGGGAGAACAGGGGAAAAAATGATGGCAAAAGATAGAAAACTCCAAACAGCAGGTTAACTCAGCAACAGGCAAAAAAAAAGTCTTAAAAACGAAGTCTCAGAGTGGGAAAAATGTACATTTTGTACACTATAAGGTCCTTGCTGGCACTCTGCAGCAGGGGTGTCAAACATTTCAAATATCTGCCAATACTTTTATTCATAGATAGGGGGTAAGGAAACTGTCAAGAGCATTTGTGTGCAAAAGATAGAAATGTGTGCATATTATTCTATTGTTGTGCAAAAAAAAAAATATTTATAAACTCTTGAATGAGTTCAGTTGTACATAAAATATACTGTGTGTATTTCATCTGTCAGAATCGGCATGAAAAAGTTTTGACATCAAGAATTACACACACAAAATGCAACTTTACAATTGTGCTTTCTCCATCAGGAATATGAATTCAGTAATGTGACTCTATTGTCAAAAGTACATCGTCACTTCCCAGGCGTTATTTATTGAGCAGAAGATGCAGTGATTCCATAGACAGCACATGAGTTCAGAGCCAGCGGGTGCACCTCATTCTGTGGCAGCCACCCTGGGTGCTCCAGGTGCCGACATGCCACTGGTACATGTATGGTCCAAAGTGCTGAGCTCAACAAGAGGCTTCATAATAATAATAATAATAATAATAATAATAATAATAATAATAATAATAATAATAATGGATTAGATTAGAAGCGTGGCTGCCAATTCGCATCCACCACTGATGAATGTGTATGTCTTTCCCAAGGACACAATAGTGCATGACTAGGACAGAAGGATTCGAACCGCCAACCCTTTGGTTATTGGATGGACCCCCTTGACCTCCTGAGCTACTGCCGCTCCTTAGCTTTTTAGCGAATAGTCCAGTATCATTAATAGGAAATAAGCGCACGAACAGTATGTAAAACACGCTATACAGCAGCACATTAGTCGGCTACACTGGAAAGTACGATATACCACAGCTCCAACAAGTATTTTACTGGCACAGAAGCCAAAGTCTGTCATAGGCTACATGGGAATATGCCTGGTCAGTTGAATTATGCTACTAATGTTGCTGGCAAATAGTGAGGCACCCAGGGCACTCAGGTCAGTTGCTGCAGAATCCATGCCAGTGCCTTGATATGCACCTGCTGTCTCTGAACTTATGTGCAGTCTGTAGAATCGATGTATCTTCAGCTCAATAAATAGTGCCTGTAAAGCGGTGACGTATTTTTGACAGTAGAGTCACATTGGTGAATTCTTATTTGTGATTGAGAAAGCGCAGTCCTAAAGTTGCATTTCGTGTATGTAATTCTTGATGTCAAACTTTTTCATTCCTATTCTGACACATAATACAGTTTATGTGTGACTGAACTCATTGAAGAGTTTTGCACAACTACAGAATAATATGCACACGTTTCCATCTTATGCACACAAATCTTTTTGACAGTTTCCTTACCCCATACATAGATGCCACATGTCTCTAAATGTATTGATTTTGAATGTTTGTCATATAAAGATTGTGTTTAAGAGTTGAATTTCAGTTTCCTCCGTTTTATGCTTTTAAACTTTTATAAACTCCTGAAAACCTCCTTTGGATGATTTGGAAAACGCATTGTCACAAAGCTGAAAACAGGCCTGTTATTCAGAGTTCATGAAAAGTTTTTTTTTTCACAGATACATGGTTATAAAAGGACACTACAAAATGATGGTTTTGGACATACCAGGAAATGTTACAGCTTGGCCTGATGATCGTAATGAAGAAAAGCGAACACTTGGCTTAAACAAAAAAAAGAGAGACCGATTTAACTGAAGACAACTAATTTAACCCAAAAAGACCCAAACATCCAACGTCAACCAAGGCATCCACTCATCTAAAATGTTTAATACCTGTCAATCCTCTGATTCTATCAATCTGTGTAAATAATTGGTGTAAAATGCAGTTTGTCATCTTTTCATAGTCATCAGATATCACTCATTTGGTTCAGAAGCTCCATAGTTACCATGGAAACACTGTCATCTTCTACAACATTGATTCACCAATAAAACCCATGGGTTTGATAAGTGACAGTGGATGGAGACACTTGTTTTTATGTTCAGTATTGATGTCTTTGCTGAAAGAAGTCACTTTTTCTTCAGTTTTCTCTGTTTCTGGTATAATAATCCTCAATTTTAATCTCAGCATTTATGAACATCTACTTGAGCAGTGAATTAAATATAGGAAAATAAATGATTTGCACTGAAAAAAAGCAAAATAAAGAAAATATGACAATAAATAGTGATAAATCTATTTAAAAAAAAAAAAAGGTTAAATAGAGAGAAAAATGTTTTTGGGAGTTGTCACACAAGAAGCACTGGGTCTTTATGGGTTAATGAAAGTATCATCCAACAAATGAACTTGACAGGCAGTCATGTGCGGCTAAACTAACTAAGAAAATGGCAAACTATACTGTAAATCAATGCTCCACAGTAACACAATTTAGTGCCAAGGGAGAGGAAGTATGAACGTAGAATATTTAACTGTTTTTTTGTCACCACTTAGGGATTTTTCTGTTAAAAAAAACAAAAAAACAAAAAAAAAACTTTGCATTACCTCAGCCTGTCTAGGGACTGCAGGTGGGAATTAGCAGTTTTTGCTAAAAACCTGGCACAAGCATCAGCATCTTTCCTGGTTTTGAGGTTAATGTATTATTGTGCACAGTCTTTGAATAAAATAAATAAATTACAAATTACTGACTGGCAGCACAGGGTGAGTTTTATATGCTCAGGAGGCAAGGGCCAGCTGTCTTCAATTTCCTCCAGCTCCACCCAGCCAGGTTAGGTGGCACACTGAAAAACAACACAGACAACACACACCAGCCCTGGGAAGACCCCGGGGCCATAACAACAGTATATTTAGTATTCTGAACGAGCTCAACCTTAAACATGTGCAGCAGTAAAACACAGCAAGCACATTAACAGAGCAGCAGAATGAACCCCAAAACATGATAATAGTGAAACACTGTCAAGAACGTTTTTTTTGCATAACGAACACTTTTACTTTTCACATATTAAGTAGATTTTTTTTTTGTTAGTTTTACCTTAATCTCAGTGTTTTAAATGCAGAACTTTAATTTGTAGTTTTTTTCCGCTGTGGTTCATAGTTTGGTAGTAAACAAAATAAAACCGTCTTCCGCTACTTTTTCATCCTCTATAAATGTTATCAAGGGATGCAATAAATCTTCACTGCAGAGCCCGTAGGTTTGCAAGAGAAAGCCTTTAATCGAAACTTTTAGGACAGAAATTAGGGAAGATAGAATGCGACACTAAGATCTGACAGTGCATGTGGTAAAGTTTACAGCCCTGGGTGCACACAACACCTGTGAAACAGGGTTTACACAACCGATGTGTGTGTTAAGTCCAAGAAGGATTTATGAGAATCCCACAGACCGACTGGAGTCAAGGTTAAAACAGAGGGAGCTCAGTGTCCGTAATAAGTGAAGGGTCACATTTACGGATACCATGATATCAACGAGTAACAGTACATTTAAGCCTATTATTGCTGACGAATGCCTTTGATCAATGTGTACACTCATAAGTAGATGGATGTACGAAAGATGAGTTTTTAGCTCACTGGTCGATAGGTCATGAGCTCTTGTGAAGGCGCTGCATCTGGTGTTGTCTTCGCTGTCATCTTTCCCGTCTTTGTTGGTAATTTCTTCAAGTATCTTCACTGACAAAACCACCAGTTGGATTTTTTTCAAATTTTAGTTGTTGCTTTCTTTGTGACAATGTCTACAAAATGTATTCAACGTTCTGAGATATTTCAGCTGAATCCCAATTCACGCCTTGGCCCTCCTCCTTACCCCTACCCCTCCATTTTGTGCGTACACGTGAAGGGGTAGTGTCGCGATTCTCAATTAGACAGTGGGGAAGGGCTAAGGTGGAGGGCTGTATGGCTCTCAAAACGGAGATTTTCCAGGACCACAGTATGAACAGAGGGGTCGGAGAAGTTTTCCATTATTCTGTCCAAA
>JAQQZY010000013.1:15595201-15613405 GCA_030068375.1 Ostorhinchus rueppellii | reverse complement strand
CCTACCCCTCCATTTTGTGCGTACACGTGAAGGGGTAGTGTCGCGATTCTCAATTAGACAGTGGGGAAGGGCTAAGGCTCTCAAAACGGAGATTTTCCAGGACCACAGTATGAACAGAGGGGTCGGAGAAGTTTTCCATTATTCTGTCCAAATCATTGGCAAGATGGAGGTAAACACAGACAAAAAGTGGAGCAGTGTGAGGAAAGAAACACACAAATCTATGCATTTACTTCGTAAACAACTTAATCATTTGATCAACCGTTTAATGCCATTTCAGTGTGTTATTGATTGTATTTTTTTGATTTATAGTTGACAGCTGCAAAAAGATAACCAAAGCCCATGGAACAGAGACAGTTACAGCTACTCATGGCATGATGAATACTTTCGGAAACAAAGTTTTTGCATCTGTTAATAGTGGCAACAATGACTGCTAATGACATGACAGGTCACGAAAGGTTGTCCCATTTCATAGGATAATGTTTCAACCCCTAACCCTTGCAGATCCATTTCAAGGGATCGTGCCAAGTGCAAGGGCCAAGGGGAGGGGTAAAGGGGAGGGCTAACGGGTGAATTGGGATTGGGCCTTTTGACGAATTTTGGAAATATAAAAAATTTGCCTTTGCTTATAATGGTCCATGTTATGATGGTTTATAAAATGAAAATGGTTAGACCTATCAATATAGTTACTATTGAGCACTGATAGGAAGTCATACATGGACTTTTATTGGGGTTCATGACCTTTAACCTTGAGAGATTAACTCAAGTTCACCAGTGTCTACATTTCAACAATATTCTAACTTTCTTCTTTCTTCTATCTTCCACCATCTTCTAACTGCTTTTTTTATGTAGCTGTCTCTGGACAATGTCTACGAAGTTGCTTCACAGTTTTGCCACATTTAGATTTTTGACAAATTTCTCAAATATTCAACATTTGCATTTATGTATAATGCGCTGTATTTTGATGGTTTATCACATGGAAACTGTTACAGATGTCAGTTTTGTTTTTACTGAACACTGATAGGAAGTCATATATGGACTTTGATTTAATTTGTTGAGTTCTCCTCCAGTCAAACTACTTTATACTTCTTGGGAAATTGATCTTCTCCATCAACACCACAGGACTCAAACATAGAACATGCCAGTGAGATACAGGGCCATTGATCCTATTTTATCTTTACTCACTGGGTGAAAGTATAAATTTCACACACATTTGGAATTAAAACCGAGCACCCCTTTGTTAAAACAACAGCTTTTATTAATCACATGCAAATTGAATTACTGTTGTGCTGTATCTTCACTGATCAAAACTTGTTTTTAATTAAACTGTCATGGATTATTACTTCCTCTTTGTGACAGTGTGTGCCATCTCAGGTGGCTTACCCAACACGATGTGCTGCAGCAGATTTGGCTTCACTTAGCAGCCACACACTTTCTGTTCCACCATTTACGAGTGGATTCAGCGGTGTTGAGTTCCTGTGTTTGCAGTTTTGTTGGCCGGGTGCGTGGGCACAGCACAGTCCTCCAGCTCTTTCACCAGCAGACCAGCAATTTGTCTCTCAACACCTGCTGTAGAAGTTTTGTAGTACACAGGAAGAGGTCAATTTAGACATCTCTTGGCGGGCTTTCAGCTCACACTTGATTTTTTTACTTTGAACTTTTTACAGCAATGTCCAGTTTTCTTTATGTTAAATCTAATTATCTTTATGGAATTCTGGTCACAGGATGCAGCTGTTTGACTTCCTGCTGTCAGCTATAAATGCTTTTCTTGTTTTATGTGCATTCCATATCTAATACCAAAAATACTAAGATGTTCAACTGTATCGGCACACATTTCACAGTATGCAAACCAGCATGCTTTTCTGGCTATTCCTATCCATATTCATGTTCTGTCTTGTATTAGTAGTAGTAAATTTGTGGTTGAAAACATCCATGGTTATTTTGGACTGTGACTGGAAAATGACACATTTGGCTATTAAAAATCCAACAGTAAACTTCATTTCATATTTTGTTTGCTAACTTACATTTTTTTATGTAAATTTGATAAGGTATAACCACTTTTCAAAAAGCAAATGTTTCAATACCATTTGTTTTTTAAGATAAGATAAGATTTTATTGATCCCACCATGGGGAAATGTAACAGTTTACAGCAGCAATATACATAAAAGAATGTACAATTTTTTTTTAATAATGTAAATTCCTGTCCTATTTGTCTGTTTGATAGTGTATTTTATAGATTTGTACTGATAACTTTTAACATTGTGCAAAGGCCTGTGGTGAGTGTCAAAGTTCAAGGAGTACATGCAGGGGTGGCCAAAATTATTAGAACACTTGACAGACCTGAAAATATGGACCTTTTTGCCTCCAAAGCATTATTTAATTGCAAAATGCCCATGGAACATATCGATGGTTGCTCTGTCCACAACAAATATCAGATGAAGTGAGTCCCACTGTTTTTAGCCACTTTTTATTGTACATTCAACTGAATCACACAGCTGTGTCCTAAGACTCACCATCAATTTAACCATTATCACATCTACCAATGATCACACAAGGAATTTGGATTCTTCTGCAAAGGAATATGATTGTGTAACGTTGACAGTGAAATATGCTCTACTCTTGCATAATGATGACTTTGTAGATATGTAATTTATTTTATGGGTATTTTAATTGCCAGTTGGAGAAAAAAAAACCCAGATCCTCTTACATTTTTCAAGTGTAATAATAATTTTGGCCACCATTGTACATGTATGGGTGGAAAACAAAAAATATGTTGTGATATGTATTTGTTTAAATGGCAATATGGAATGTACATTGCCCATGGAAGTAAAAAGAATTGTACAAGATGTAAAAAAAAAACAAAACAAAAAACACTATTTTTTTAGCCTTTGTCAAAATACAAGCTGAAGTGTATGACAAATGAGTACATAGCTTATAATAAATAAGCCACAAACCTGCAATATATGGAATAAAAAAGTGCTTTAAATAATATTCCTACAGGTGATGAGATAACACGAGAAAATAAAATGCTAAATCCAGCTGAAATGCTCTGAAATTGGATTTGAAAGTTCATGAAAGTGTAAGTTTAATGACCTGTCTCATATCTCCTATCACTGAACTAACAAGTTACATCCATAGACCACATATAAAATAATTGTGTTGGACACGAATGTCACAGTTGTGAAATGTACAAATGCACTTATAATGGCTACCTGAGCTAATTAGCAGGTTAGCTGACTGACCATATAATCCATTAGGAATGAATGGTAACATCAGCTATATTGGTTATTGTTATTCAATTCTTGTGAACTTCATGATAGAATCCTCTGATAGCCTTGCTAGTGAAAGTCCTTAAATACCATAACAGAGCTGTCAGACTTTTTTTTTTCTCCACAAGGGCTCTTAATATCCAACCTTTATGAATCAAAAACCGCAGGACAGACACAGGCAGTGCTCACCTGTCAGTTACAGCTGCCACGCCCTTAATTATGCTTAACTTTTTGTTGTTTGGAAATCTACATTGATATAATATCTAAAACTTTACCCCACATACAGTTGTCACAGAGGAGGAAGTTGACTCTAAAAACCAACACTGAAGCCAGTGTTGGTCTTTATATATGTATAGTGTTTTGTAATATAAACATGTCAGTTTGTGCTGAAAAGGTTTTCCATTGTAACATAGAGGTCTCTTGTGTTAGACCTAGCCCCCAGTGGAGATTCAGGTTACGGCAGATTTTGACACTTACAAATCAGGGGTGTGTAGAGTCCTGTTTTATAGCCCCCATAGCAGAATATTTGTGTTCTTAAAGCTGTACTAGTAAAACTTACCCAAAGAATTTGCAACATGGTTGTTATAAAGTACAACATACTTGGGTTTTGCGATATTGGGGAAAAAAATGACTTTGTGATTTATTTATTTTTTTATCCCTGTGATATATATCACGATATGGAAAAATATTCAGCAGTATATAGCAGCCGTGTGGTTCTGACATAAATGGTCAAACAAATTAGTTGTGTTACCTTTCGTTGTGGTAACAGGTGCAAGGCACTGTCGACACAGAACACGTGTTTCAATAGCATCTTTCTTGTACCCGAAATAATTCCAGATAACTGGCATTGCTTTTCTTTTTAGTACCAAATCTTCATTTTCTGTCTTTTTTTTTTTTTTGTTCATTGCTCATTTTTCAATGTTGTTACCAGCAACTCACTTGTGTGCAGGGGTGTGGTCTGCTTCGGCAAAATGATTAAGAATGATTGTGATTGGTGGATCGCTGCGTGCAGTGTGTGTCAGGTGCCTTTGAAGTCAGAGGAAAACACGTTGAGTTCATTTGCCTTGTACAGCGCAGGACCTGCAATGTGACTATTGCACACACGTACATCGCAATGACGATGTTCAAACATATATTGTGCAGCTCTACAACATATAACAGTACCAAAAACAAATACATTTGGTATATCCTTTACAAAATATTAGACACAGCTATGAAAACATGCATTACTTGCTTTATTGCAGGAAGACATTCACGTTGTCTTTTTAAGCTCAGCATCAATGTTGTGTCTGCAGTGAAGAAGACATGACACAACCTGAACTTCTTTTCATTTGTCATAAATTCACACCTGTACCAAATCACTGTAAAGTATAGACTTTAAGAAGTTTTCAAGCCGAGCAGTATTAATACAACATCCCATGATGCAGTGCTCTCTGTTGAGTATACTGGCCAGATACTGTATGTGTCTGTGTGAGACAGGAGAGAATGAGAAAAGAGAAACCTTGATGCCAGTGGCAAATTGCATAACAGTTTGTACTCGATCTTAAGGTCGATTGTAATTCAATGCTTCTCACATTGAATAAACTGAATGTTGAATATATTCCAGATATAACCCAGCCCTACATACATCCAATGGTATACTTTGTAAGAGCAACTGAAGCAAAAAGTATGTGATTTGGAATGCAGCCATTGTGGAATTACATACTTTTTGGGTGTTTTCGTGCTTTAATATGTCTATGTGTCTGCATTTGGGACACACTTCTGGAAGACTTCGAAGCTACTTCAGACATAATGGCGCCCTGAGTGGTTGGAAAACAAGGGGTTGAAGCCAAGGCATGGCCCTGTAGGTTTTCCCCGTTAACATCTTCCTCGATGGGGACAGCTTAACACAAATTGAGCCATCTCTCCACGGTCTCACTCGACTTGTTAGTGAAGGGGGGCAGCGGCGGGGCCAGGAGCCCGGAGACTCTGATGACATTTGAGGAAGCCGGCTATAGGCTGGCCTTTTGAAGAAACAAGCCACGGAGAGGCGAGATCACTAATTAGCCCTCTGCGTCCCCGAGTCTCACAACTTACTGTCTTGTTAGATTTCACACCTCAAGTTCAACAAATAATGTGAAAGGATATGATTTAAATTTAACTCGGAAAGCAGGGAATGGAAATTCTGTAACGTTTTTTTTTTCTCTGAAGAACTTCTAGGTGACATTTTCCTCTGACTGAAAGTGACATTAACATTTAAATGTGAATAACATATTCCTCTCAAATATTAAGAAATCTTGTCAAAAAGCCAAAAAAGGAATACATTTGCTTTGTGGTATTCCTTCAGCTCATGATGTAATATGTTCAAACCAACATTAAAGATTAAAATGTGCTCATAATGTTCTGTATCAGTTTATCTTGCATGTGCTTCAACATCAATTCTGTATAATCTGAACAGATTTGACGTACACATATTGTTTTGATCTTGAACTCATTCCTGGTGCGCCATTATTTTATCACTGAGCCCGTTTACATGCACACTAATACTCCCATCATTATCAGATTTCTGGAGTTATCAGATTATTCAGATGACCATGTAAACAGTATAATCTGATAACAGGAGTAATTTGATTTTGAAAAATCAGATGAACACACCTGGATTTCTCCTCAATACTTTGATGTCTTCCTGCATGTATACAGGTTAATATATTTAATTTCATTCCTTTGCATCTGCACATGTGTTAAAAAAAACAATTAAAAATAGTCAAACGTGAGTGGAAGACAATAACCGGAAGTCTACAATCATTATATACGTATGTATTCTGAAAGAAATCCGATCATGGACTGGAACGTCTTAACCAGAGTTTTTTCTTAAGTGCATGTAAATGCATCAAATGTGATTATTACAATTTTGTGATTACTCACAGTTATTGTTTTTTTTAATGTTCATGTGAACAGGCTCCTTGTTATATATTATGTCAAAATTATTATCACTTTATTATTAACTGCTCTAACCAATAGTTTTGGGATTTACCTGGGCACATTATAAATAATTGCAATGAGTGACACCTACTAAGAGTAAGATAATTAGTGGTAAGATATACTGTTTTATTCAGGTTATAAAAATAGTTACATTATATAATTTATGTAAATAGTAATCTGTAACCAGTTACCCTTCAAACCATGCCTACCAAGTGACTTAAGGTGCTCTCTTTGTGTCTCCGAACAGGACATTAAAACTCTATTTTACATAATGTTAAGTTCTTTGAATGGGGGAAGCATAATCCTGCATTCATTAACATTTTTTGTGGCTTAGAATTCAGCCTGACCTTCACAGAATTACAACATACTGTATGAATGAAAATTGCATGAATGGTTTAAGAGTGGAGCTGCAGAATGAACATGATATCCAGTCTACAGGCTGATGCTTTAAAGGTTCAAAGCAAAATCTTGTGACTGGCATTATGCCATTATCAGTTGTTGGAGTATCGTTCAGTGCACCCGGCTGGAGCGCTGCACAGATGCAGCAATCGCTGACAATTATTTTGTTTAGGTTTGATTGCACATGATGCAGACAAGCAATTAACAAAACAATGTGACACGAAGATAATTCCTTCTCCCAGCAAATTATATTGGCTGTTCGATCTGAGAGCTGCTGAAAGGAGGATGGCAGGTGTTCTGTGTGCAGCTCCATGCTTCCCTGCCGATGTGCTGCTGAGCAAGGATCTGGACTAAAATGTCCCCATCTGTGCAGAGTTTCAGTTAGTATGAGGCAGATAGTTAGTCACATTTGGTAATGAATTAATAATAGTTGTAGATACTGTAAAGGTTTGTAAAAACATCCTGAATAGGGTCAAGTCTGTATAAGTTTTATTAGAGCTGTGTTATGTCTATCCATTTTACACAATTACATCCTCTAAAATTGTCAGTAAAGGACTTATGATAGCTAATAACATCACTAATGAGCCATATTGAGTTTTACTTTCATGTCAGCAGTCATTTTGTCACACTGTCAGACTTCAGATGATGGATATCTCACTAGGGAGTGGAACTCTTCAAAGTCTGATTATACTGTGCAACTCGGCCAATAAAGTAATCTCCATCTTTTTCTCCCTCCCTAACTCTTCCCCTCTCTGCTGGCTCAGAGCCACCCAGGCCTCAACCACCATCAAACCAAAGGGACCAGACTTGCGTCGTCTTCTCCAGTTCTGACAGCGAGCCAGAGCTTAGCCCAGGAAAGGCCCCGCTGCCCAAATCGCTCAAAGACAAACAGAGCGAGGAGGAGGAGGAGAAGGTGGATGAGCCTCCGAAAGACAAACAGAAAGTCGGAGAAGCAGAGGAGGAGAACAAGCGGCAGCTCAAAGGCAAACAATCAGCAGGAGAGCAAGGCGACAACATCGCTGGCAGTGGCAGCTGCCTCCCCCCTGACCACACACGGGGTAATCCCACCTGCAATCTTCTCCTTTTCATATCTAGGGAAATTGGCTGGTGCTGCATTGTCACCTGCCCATATAATGCTGTTTAATATCATCACTTCAATCCAATAAGGGACTATATCTCATTCCATATGGGGCTGAACGTTATTATTTTTACTCTTATTACTAGGTGGGTGTATTGCCTATTTCTGCACACAGACAGCTACAACTGCCCAGAAAGAGATATTGAGTAAACCCTTGGTAGTCTGAACTCTTCAGAGTGTAGCTGGCTTCAAATCAGTGACAAGTTATACAGTTCAGATTTTAGGCATCTGTTCAGAAAATCGCAATCAAAGAAAATGTATTTAGTTTTTGCTGTCATAACAGCAATTACATCAGTGTTCTCTCGAAGGCTCTCTGCACTGGAAAAAAAATCAAAATTTTACAAGTGTTTTTTTTTTTTTTTTTTTCATTTCTAGTCAAAATATCTCATCACACTTAAAATAAGACATAATTACCTCAGAGTAACTTTTCAATGAGATATAAGAACTTATTTTCAGACAACAGATCTTAAAAATCTTATTTCAAGGAATCTTGCCAAGATCATTTTCACTTGTTCCATTGGCAGATTTTTTTTGCTTGAATTAAGCAAGAAAAAACATTTTTTAATTCAGCAAAAAATCCAACAGTGGAACAGGTGAAAATTATCTCAGTAAAATTTCTTCAAATAAGATTTTCAAGGCCTATTGTCTAAAAATAAGTTCTTATATCTCACTGGAAAGTTACTCTTTAGATGATTATGTCTTATTTTAAGTGTGATGAGATATTTTGACTAGAAATGAGAAAAATACACTTGGTAAGATTTAGATTGTTTCCAGTGTGTATGGCAAAAAATCATGTGTGTGAATGGCAGAGTAACTCATGCCACAGGCAAAGTTTACCCAAATCTGTGAGTTTTAGTCTTCTATCTGACTTAACCACTACCGGGCCCGGACTGGACCACTATAACAACATCGACAGATTCCTTTCTCAGCATTGAAAATTAATGCCTACCAAACAACAAATGTGATATGTCTTCTCTTTAGCAAATATGTATATGTTTATACCAAAGGAAGAAAATCAGATTAACAGGCATTTAATGGTGTCTTCAGGTGCACCTTCATTGAAAACACACATTGAAACCAACCAGGATTAGAACTAAAAATCTATACTGAAATGGCAAAAAGTTATTTTCCTTTACTTGAAGGTACAGTGTACAATAGTTAGTGATCATGTTGTGAGGCTGCAGTTTGTCTTGCCTTCCCCTCTCCACCCCTTATGGTTTTCACTCATTAGAGCCAGTGTTTGGTTTGTCTTTTCTTGATTTTACAGATATCAAGTGAACTAATGGAAGCATTATTGTGATTATATACCATTTCTAGGTCTTTAAATCCCAGACTGGACTTATAGATCAAGAGTGGACAGCTAATTTAGCGCTAAGGGGAGAATCAGTAGGCTGGACTCAATTCTGCACAACATGAATTCTATACTGTATCTTTCTTTAAAAAAAAAAAAAAAAGATGTAAGTTCCATGGTTTGATTAACTGCTGTTGGTAAGAACTAGTCTTTGTCAGGCTTGAGGTCAGGTGGAATCTCTGAGGTGGATATGTGAAGGACAGCTGAGTGGTGTTCATCAAGAGAGGGAGGGAGTCTGTGTGTCTTCACATATGTAAGTAGAACCAGCATTTTCTAAACACGACCTTATGTGTAGAAAGTTCTGGAATGTTAGATGTTGATCTATGGCATAGCCCAGCATCTAACATAAGAATGATAGATTGTTATGGCATTAAGATAAGATAAGATAAGATAAGATAAGATAAGTTGACCGCAGGAAATACAAAAATAAAGTTCAGGAAAGACAGAAAACAAAATATACATTTGTGAAACATAAAATATGAAGAGAAAAAAGAAATCTGCTCTTTATATAGGTATTTCTACACTACCAGTCAAAAGTTTGGACACCTTCTCATTTAAATGGCATGAGGTGGACCACAGATGGCCAACAAGTGCTCAGTATCACTGGGAACTCCTTCAAGAATGCTGGAAAACATTCCAGGTGACTACCTCATGAAGCTCATCCAGAGATTGCCAAGAATGTGCAAAGCATTAATCAAAGCAAAATGTGGCTTTTTTTGAAGAATCTAAAATATAAAACATGCTTTGAGTTATGTCACTTTTTAAACTACATAATTTCAGATGTGTTCATTCATAGTTTTGATGCCTTCAGTGAGAATTTGCAATGTAAATAGTCATGAAAATAAAGAAAAACTAGGTGAGTCCAAACTTGACTGGTAGTGTATATATATTATTGTGGCATTTGTTGTAATTTGATAATGAAATTATAACAGTGCCCTGCTAATATCTACATAGGCACAATCTAAACCTTCTATAAAGAAAAACAATATATTATTTTTTTGAAATATTTTCTCTTTTTTTTTCTTTTTTTATATGCATTGTGTAAAGAGAAAATATACCAACAATACAAAGACATAAAAAGGATATTCTTGTACATCCAGTCCCAAGGTTTTTGATAGTTAAGCTCTGAAATTGTACCCACTAGGCATACACTGATAAAAATATGATTGACTAGAATTTTTATTCCATGTCTTAGCTCCTTAGCTGTTGACTCATAAAGTTAGTTGCAGGCAGTGCCCTTTCATTCTGTAAAGTTCAACATGATAATGTCTAGACTATGTCTATTGGGAATCACAGCTGACGTTAACAGTGCTAGCCAAACTTGTTAACATTGCTTATAAGCCTTCAAACCTCACCACAGTTTGGAGTCATCGCCAACCTGTAAACAGTTGATGGGTTTTTAGAAAAAAGATCAACAATAATTTGCATAACACAGAGTTCCCACGGGGTCTTGAAAAGTCTTAAAAGTCTTGAACTTACAAATCTGCATTTAATACCTTTAGTTATGTTGCCGTAAACTTGTGTTTAAATGAAAGTAACATTATTCTACTCAGTTCCACCCGTTCCAACCTGACAATTTATATTGAAATTAGAAACCAATTATCGGTAATTTTGCCTCCCCCACTGGGAAATGACTCGGAAAGGTGAGAATCAAGGCACTGGAATGAATAAATAAATGTTCTTAAATTGTAGGAGTACTAAATTTTGCCAGTATCGCCATGAAATAGCCTTTAAATTATGTTCTAAATATTCTTCTAGGAACCCTGATACACCACAGAAGTATGACACTGTACCTAGCAACCTCAAATGTCTTGAATCAATTTTATCTCCCTTGAAAAAATACGTCATTACAGTCTTTATTTTCCTACACAAAATGAGAGCATGACAAATTAACATTATTAAAGTAGAGGGGGTCTATTGCATAAAAGGCCAATGTTTTCACTGCACTAAGTGATCCTTGAAACACAAGCCGCTTCCTCTGTCCACTCTGGTTGTACATACACACAAGTCTGAGTCTCACAGGGATGTGAGGAAACAAATTCCCAATTATACAGTGTGTAATATTGCAAATTAAGACCTCTGTGTTCAAGTACTCGTGTCTCAAAGGGATACGCAAAGCAATAAATTGCACTAATTACAAAGAACTAATTACACCGTGTGCAATATGAAGAGCTTTGAAAAAAATGCCAGTCGAGCAGTGTCTAAAAAGAGTCTGTGACCTGGGTGTTGCCTCTGTAAACGTGCAGACATTTCAGGTCAGTTATTGAAGGATGTAACTGAGCCAAAAGGACTTTAGTGCTGTTTTTCAAAGCCGCTTTGTCGATGCTTACCATAAGGAGGAATATCGTCTCATGCTCAAGCCGTTTAGGTTTTAACAGGCGAGCTATCAACCCCCATTACCCTTTAACATCCTAAGATCAGTGTGAAACAACTTGACAGATCACTTTCTTTTCAGAGTCACACACACAGGCTTTGACATCTATTAGAGCCCAGAGATTGTCGAGTGGTTAATTTCCTATCTCTGTAGCTACCTATGCCCCCCTACAGCCCCGAATTGAATCCCACTGCAGCTTCCTCCTGCAGTGCCTCCTGCACTCTGTTCCCCTACATCTACTCTACAGGGGGGAAAAATACTAAAAGTGACCAACATACAATGTACCTTCAAAAAGAAAAAAAAAAGGTCTATTTAAGTTGACTGTAGGGGAGAGATAAAAGCTTCACTGTCGATTGGAAATGGTCGCACTAAAGACACACCACTGGATGCCAGTTTGGCCCCCGTCAAGGCAGCTTCAGCCATGTGCGTTTCCTTGGAGACCACTAATATCTATCTATACATCTATGCAACCATCGATATGGTCCATTAATGTTTTTTTTAGTTTGTTAGTTACATGCTGCCGCCAATCTGTCTCCGGCAGCGTGGGTTTAATACGAAACACAGTGGTTGTCCAATAAAAGTGACCTATGGGGTCAGGAGCGGTGCCTAATGATTTTCCTCTACCTGCCCATGGTTTTAGAAGGCAAACCACAGAGCTGTCGACCGCCCCCACCTCTTGATTGCTCTGAGATTACTTTCCTCACAGCACAGACAGGCAATCACTCCTCCTCCTCCTCTCAGTCTTTCTTTCCCTATGTCGATCGCTCCGTCTATCTGCATGACCCAAGCATTTAAACAGGAATACATGTCTCCGAGATGTTAGTTCAAACACTGCACCAGCATCAGCTGCACCAAACGGCTTCAAACTTGAAGTACGTAGTTAGATTTTTTTTTTCTTCATCTTTTGTTTCGATCCTGCAGAAGATAAGATGACTCAGTCCAATTAGGCGTTGTTTTCTTTCTCTCGCAGTAAAATAACAGATAAATCCCTTGGGGTGTTTTGAAGGCACTGTTCATACTGTGTAAGTGACAGTCTAATAAGACGGCTTTGTAAGATGAATTGCCCCCATCGTATAAATGGCCCACTTAATGCAGCTGGCGCGTTCCGCCACTGCAAACAGGGAAAGGGGGGTGAAAACTGCTTACAACAAATATAGGGTGCACATTGCAGTGCTGCTAGGTTTCATTAGACATGTAGAAGGATAGATAGATGGGGTTTTGTAAAATGCCAGTGTCCTAAAAATGTTTTGATTCCAGGTCTGGAGAGCCGCAGAGTGCTTTCATCGGGTCGTCTTGGTATTTTAGACACAAAGTGGCCGATCCTAACTGACGACGAGGTGAGATCAGAACAGCATGTACCAGACCAAGGAAAATTGCTCCTATGAGAACGGAAAACATAAAAATGAAAGATATGGGTATTGTACGGGATAGGTCAAGGAGAAGAGATGACTTATTGGGGTGATCTCACCTTGAAACCACCGATATTGAACATCAGATCAGCGGTCGAATATAACTGGAGTCAGTTTTCAAATAAATGCTGGTTGTACAGCACGGTCTCACCTATGATTTAACACCAGCTCAGTACTCGAATAGTTGTCATTGTATAAAGCAGGGACCAATTTGCACAAATAATACCATTTTGATGGAAATAAGTTCCGTAAAACAGTATATTATAGTAAAAATCTGAATGCCAGAGATTAATTTTGTAAAATAAACAGTATGTTTTCAGACTCTTTCACTTGTGAATGAATGCTAATCAGTATTTTCCAAAAATGCTTTGATGAATCGGCTTATGACCATAATTGGACAGTTTTCAGATTGATCAACTATGACTGGTGACTAGACAATCAGGCTCAGATAAAACTAGTTCTGTAGCAGTCAAATTTACACACAGATGAGCTGCAGTGACACATGTGAGCAGCGACACAGGTAGTAGCATCGAACGTCACTCTTCTCTGCAGTAGTGGTACCATGCTGCTAAAATAAACAGGTGTGAATTGTCATGTGCTACTGTTATGGCGTTGATGTAACTGTAACCCATTAGATAAAGAGAGAGACGGTGCAGTTTGTTCTCACTTAAAGTTAATATGTAATTTTTTTTTTTAAGGAAAATGTTTGTATATACTCTCAGGATTGTTCTTAGGCCAGGAGTGTCATATGTGGGCCATTGGTTAAAACTAGCCCACCAAAGGTTCCAATCCAGCCCATGGGATGAATTTGGAAAATGCAAGATGTCAACAGTCAAAGGTGTCGAACCCCTTTTAGTTCAGGTTCCACAAACAGACCAATATGATCTCAGGTAAAAAAAAATAAAAGCATAAATAATAAACTGAAAATGATGACAATGATGATGAAAATACAAAGTTTTTCTTTGTATTTTAGTGCAATAAAAAACATTAAATTATCAAAATATTTCCATTTGCAAACTAACCTTTCACAAAAAAGTGTAATTTGAACAATATTGTGCCTCAACTTATCATTTGTACTTACACACTCGTGTATATTACACACAATGTTACACAAACATTTGGTGTTGTTAAATTTTTTGAATTTGGAACAAAATGAGAACAGTTTTTTACATTATTACATCTCAGCTTATTATTAACACACATACACATCACAGTAGCTCTATAAATGCACAAATCATTTAGTAACAGACAGAATATTGTTAAAATTGCACTTAATTTTGTTGAGATATTTCAGGTTGTTCATATTTGTTAAGGTTATTTACATTTTATTGCTAAAGGATGGTTTGTAAATATGAATATTTTCATAGTGTAATGTTATTTTTTTTGCGTTAAACCAATAACAAAATTTGGAGTTGTCATTATTTATATTTTATGCTGTTATCCCACTGGTGATCAGTTGGGCTGAATGTGGCTCCTGGAAGAAAATGAAGTCACAGTCCACAGTAAAAATGTTTTTATTTTCAAATGCTTAACTTTCTCGAGGTTTACACCTGTCCCAAAGTGATCCAACCTTTTTAGGATCCCTAAACTGGAGACTGTTGGAGTTGCTGCTCATACTCTTTTGAGGTCATGCTGTAGTGTAGATAGACAGATTCAGTGAATTAGATATCCAAGACCTGATTCTGTCCTTACTATCTCTGTTCTGTAGCACTTAAATGTAATATTGTATCATGACATTCTGACCACATCCATAGCAGACATGCTATTCTTTGAACATTTTATGACAATTCTCATGTCCAGTAACAGTATCAAACCTCTCGGGCAAGTGATGTGTCTTTCAGGCTATGTTGGTGTTTGCTAAAATGGTCATCTGAAGGCATGTCATTTTTACTTAACAGCAGTTTAAATAGAAAAAAAAAAAGAAAGAAGAAAATACAACCTACCAAAGTGGAATCAGCAGGTCAGATCTCTTAGAAATCAAAATCAGCATTAAGTCACAATCTTCCATAAGTCCATCAGTCAAATTTAGGAGAAAATCAGTTTAAAAAGTGAAAACCTTAACCCACAAGGACCCTGTGTGACATTTTTGGCAGTTCCCAAATAAATTTTGGGAACGTAACTATCATAACTATCTTTACGTGGTTTAGCACCACGTATTGTAATATTACCTTCTGTGTTTTGTGTTTTTCTCATTGAAAATTAGGTATTTTCCAACATTTAATTGACTAATCACGTAGATGTTCATAAAAGTGCATTTTTCACCCATTATTTACATGGATTAGTGGATCAACAAGGATTAAACAGTTTATATCAGCAGATGATTTTGGAAGATGATGGATGTTCGGGGCTTTATGGGTTAAAGTTGACATAATCATCATTGTATAATAGTGGTTTGGTTAAACACCTCTGCTAATGTCGTCATGTAAGGCATAAGATCTTACTATCATATGTTTTGGAAGCTGTGAACTGAATCATGTGACTAAATTGTGATGAAACACACCAATGCTGGTGATAATACACTTAAAATTATGCACATTTTTAAAAATCTGAATTTTAATGGGGACAGAAGCTCTGCATTATTTCCTATTGTAGAATTTTCTTGAACGTTTTCACTCTGATCGTGATGATGATTATTTTTTTAGCTGTTTCAGATCACTCATGACAGTTATTCTTTACAATATGCAATTAGGGAAAAAAAAAAAAAGGAAAAAAAACATCCATGCAGGATGGTAATAGTATGTATAATCACTCTCTAATCAGAGCCCACCTCTCTGTCAGAGGGGTTCAGCTAAGCCTCGTTCATTTTCTGATAAGGAACAAATTCCATTCTATTATTCTATTGTGAGAGAGGGTGTATTTGGAAAAACTAGTTATTTCATGTTTGGCTTGTTTTAGATGTGAACTAATGTGTTAAAACACCAAGGCAGGTATTGTCAGACGAGTCTTGTTGGTTTGAGGAACACTTCAGGGTTTCAGTTTATTACTTAAAGGGACTATAACGTGGCAAAGACAAGTGGTGAAAATATTCTAAATATAGCCTGCCCTTTAAGTGACATTAATTAACCAGAACAAAAACGCAAACTAACCCTTTCTGGCGCTTGTGTGGTTCGGCATAGGTGTCTTGTGACTCTCCGTCCTGTGGTTGTCCCTGAACAACTGTTTTCTCACACTTCCACACCTGCCCCTCCTCGCTCCGCTCTCTCAGCCTCTCTCCGACTTTGCAGCACTTTTCACAATCACGCAGAAGTTGGAGCTCAATTCCGAATCAGGGTAAAGTCACGCAGTATGTGATGTCACCTTCTCTGAGTGAGCCCTGCCCACCTCATCCCACACATCATTGTGTCATCCCGTCATCAGTGTGTGATTGGATGTATTTGTTTCAGTTTGTCACTCTGTAAACTCAGTGGATGCGGCGGCATCACCACCACAGACCTGGTTCATTTACAACTAGGCGGCGGTTCGATAGAGCACATCAACCTGTGTCAGTATTTTCACCTATTCGCAAGCCAAGTGCACACACACAAATGCACACACACACAGGCAAGGCAGACAACTGGCCACGCGTAGTGATTTAAAGCAAGTATTATCAGAGTGTTATAGGTCATTGTCTAAATGAAGCGTGGTCGAGCAGCGGCGGTCTCATTTCCACCGCCTGACCTTTTCTTGCTAGATGCTGGCAGGAATGAGCGAGCTACATAGTTGACATTAATGGCCTGCTCCCTTTCTCCTCTCTTTCTCCATTTCTCTACATCGGCGATTGTCATTTTATCACTCTCTCTCTCGCTCTCTCTCGCTCTCCCCCTCTCTCTTTTTCCCTCCCTGGCTCTGTTCCTGTCCTGTTGTTTGGCAATTTCTTGAGAGAACTTGTGAAAAATAAATTGGGAGGTTTCTGTCAAATAAATTGTCTGGCTAAGTAGCTGCACAGTAAGACAGAACAGCACTGAATAGTTCAACATTGTTGGAGGAGGATTTTTCATATGGGAAAGACCAGGCGATCAATATCAGTATCATGTGTGTGTTTTAAAGTGCAGAGCTGGATTGAGGAGCTGTTTTGCATATCCTAGCTACAGATAACACTCGTAATCTCAGCTGTGTAGTTTTTCAAGACTTGACCCATAAAGACCCAGTGCTACTTTTTAGCAGTTTCCAAACATTTTTTTTGTCTCTGTTTAACCTTTCTTAAGTGATTTATTGCCATTTATGATTATATTATCCTTTATATTTAGCATTTTTTCAATGAAAATCATCTATTTTCCTGTATTTATATGTACTGATCATGTAGATGTTCAGATTAAAGTTGAGGGTTATTGTAACAGAAACAGGGAAAACGGGAGAAAAAGTTACCCTTGTCAGCAAATATATCATTAACTCGATGGTTTTAATGGTGAATCAGTGCTATAGAAGATGATGGTGTTTCCATGGTAACCAGAGAGCCTCTGAACATCCAAATGGGTCATATCTGATGACCATGAAAATATGACAAACTGCATTTTATACAAATTATTTACATGTATTAACAGGATTAGTGCATTGACATGTATTAAACAGTTTAGATCAGTAGATGATTGTGTTCAATGGTGGATATTTGGGTCTTTGTAGGTTAAAGCAGTGACCACAACAGTTCATTTAAACGCAAGACACTTTAAGAGAATTGCTGATTTTATTTTTTATTATTTTTTGACACTTAGTTTTTATTAGTTATTTATCATTTTCTCATATAGAACATAACAAACAACAATCAGCAACAGATGATACTCACAATCTAAAATAATAGTTGATGTTACAGTTATGAAATAGCAGTTACGTTACTTAATTACATTTTTAAAGCAGCAATTTATATAGCATTTCACTGGACTATTAGAGAATTGATGATTTTGTTACTGAATTTTGGTAGCCATCCTCATTTTATAAGCAACTAGAAAAGCACTCTGAGAGCACAGACCTCCGCCAAACTTATTGTGACTCCCATTCAACAGTCGTACTTTTTTAATGTTCCATATGCCCTGTCGTTGAATCAAAAGTATCATTTATAGACAATACCTGTAATGTGATTACAGTAGTAGTGGCTCTTGTAAATTGTATTCCCAACCATGACGATTTGCCGGGGGATGCCAATGTTTAACAAAAAAAAATCGCAATAAAATCCGGAATGTAAAGTTGCTAACAAACAGACACACACACACAGACAAACAAATGCCGGCAAAAACATAACCTCCTTGGCGGAGGTACTAATGGAGTTTATTTACCTTGAACTAATGACCTGTTGGTATGTTATTGTAACTTAGAAATATTCCATGCATTTGTCC
>JAQQZY010000013.1:15582306-15595101 GCA_030068375.1 Ostorhinchus rueppellii | reverse complement strand
AAATTGTATTCCCAACCATGACGATTTGCCGGGGGATGCCAATGTTTAACAAAAAAAATCGCGATAAAATCCGGAATGTAAAGTTGCTAACAAATAGACACACGCACACAGACAAACAAATGCCGGCAAAAACATAACCTCCTTGGCGGAGGTAATAATGGAGTTTATTTACCTTGAACTAATGACCTGTTGGTATGTTATTGTAACTTAGAAATATTCCATGCATTTGTCCAGGTTCCATCCATTTATGCACATTTCCATTCGCTAGTATGCAAGTATTAGGACTTGGCTCATCATTATCATCATGGTTTAAAATAGAGCTGAGGAATTTCACCACGTTAGATTGTGAAAGATCTTAGTCATGAGTTACAATCTATTTTTCCGAGGGATTTCACAGATTACCGCAATAAAAAAAACCTCACACAACATTAATTTTAATGGGCTGTTTATCACTGTTATTATGGTATTATACAAAGAGCATTGTGCTAACCATGGATTTGTAGAATTAATTTTGATAGCTCATGTAATTCAGCTAGACAGTTTATTTTTGTGTGTTTATACATTAGTGACTGTTTGTACCAAAGTGTTTATCTTCATGTAATGTGTGGTTTTGCTTCTGCTGAAGAAATAATGATGAAGAATTACTCTAAGGGTCCTTACATCTGAACTCCAACTTGCAGTGAGTCTGGTTTACACAGAGGGTTTAGAGTTATTATAGACTCTAAATGTGTTTTTGATTCATTATGAAACTCCACCTAAACAAATTAGACAACAGTAGTTTAGGTAATCAATGGAAAGACTGCAGCTGTATGTACAGGAAATTTGGATTTGTGTTTATATTGTTCAGATTATAATCATGTTGGTCTAAAATAGTGCAAAAAGTAGAGTGTTGTCAGATAGCAACAACAATAAACCATCGTAAAAGCCAAAGTTGAAGCCTCTGGAAACCAGAAAACAACTAGAGGAAAACATGTAATCCGCTTGTAATTTGCCCAGTTTTTATAAGAAATGGTCATGATTTTTTAGTCAAGCCACGCAGCCTTACTTTAAATCTTTGCCAATTAAGTGTATATAAAAAAAAGTAACATACCATTTAGGCTGTTGCTTGAATGGCTGAAGTGATATACGAAGGAGGTATTTTGACAGAAACCGGAATCTACTTAAATTTTTGCCCCTAAACCAAACATTTGGTCAAGATCCCAAAACATTTTTTTCTCGCAGTTTTCAAACATACATGGTGGTGTTTTGTTGCTGTTTCTATTTGATATGATATTGATGTTTGGCTCTTGTATTAATTCAGTTTAATTCAGTGAGTGTTGCAGTTTCCCCTTTCCATCCACGACATAATCTGTCTGCATGAGCAACTTGTTCATCTTTATCTTTTTCTGCATACACCAGTTTAGAAATGAGAGGCTAGTGGTAGATTTCTGGTGGACTTAGGTAGGCTGGTAGGCTGAATCCCAATTCACCCCGTGGCCCTCCCCCTTACCCCTCCCCCTCCGTTTTATGCGTACATGTGAAGGGGTAGTACTGTCTTGATTCTCGATTAGATGGAGGGGAGGGGCTAAGACAGAGACCTGTTTGACTCTCTCAAAGGAGATTTTTCAGGATCACACTATAAATGGAGGGGTAGGAGAAATTTCCCATAATTCTGGAAAAATGGAGGTAAACACAGCCAAAAGTGCAGCAGTGTGATGAAAGAAACACACAAATGTAAGGATTTTCGTTGTAAACATCGCTTATTTAATGCGTTTCAGTGCATTATAGATCACATTTCTGCAGTTTATAGTTGCTAGCCACAAAAAGATGACCAAAGCCCATGCAACAGAGATGGTTACAGCTACTGATGAATATTCTCAGAAACAAAATTGTTCCATCTGTTTATAGCGGCAGCAATGACTACTGATGACATAACAGTTTGCGAAGGGTTGTCCCATTTCATAGGAGAATGTTTCAGCCCCTACCTCTTGCAGCTATGTTTCAAGGGGTAGTGCCAAGTGCAAGGACCAAGGGGGAGGAGTAAGGGAGAGGGCTAAGGGGTGAATTGGGATTGGGCCTTAATCTAATAAATTGTACCTTTAAGTTGACACATGCTTCCATCCGCATTTTAATATTTAATGGTAAAACAACCAAAATTGTGCATCATACATGTTATCCAAGTTATCCAAGGCACTAAGTACTGGTATAACTGGTCTTTCGTACCGTGTCTGTTATATTTTGATTAATTACAGTGCTGTCTCAGGATGTTGCGAACAGTGGCGCATCAATGTCTTTTTTTATTGTAAGGTGCTTCTTTTCCTGCTTCTGGAAACATGAAACATACAGGAACAGAATAATAAGACCTCTACAAATAAGTTAGTTGGTATATTAACTGCTTATAGTGAAAAGAAATTGACTTTTATTCCTGCTTATATGAAAATGTCAAAGATAATTACTCCAGCCTTTTCATTTTGGGTTCTGTAATGAAATGCTTGAAAGTAATAAATACGAGGTAACTTTTGCAAACACTGTTTATGCAACACATTTGAATGATCTGGTTCAAATGTTACAACTTCTCATTACCGTCGTCTGAATAATGAATCTAAAAGGCTGCTGGAGTTTAATGTCTATCCGAGCCATTGCATCACCAGAGGAGCAAACAGAGGTACCAATAAAGCTGTGAAAGTCAATAATGAGCCAATAATATATACTCTCTCAGATATTGCTCATCCTCTTTCTCTCCCTGCAGGCCAGAGAGGCGCGGTGTGTCTGTCTTCTGCTGCTGATGCTAATGACGATGATCGGGGCAATGATGGAGATGACGCCAACACTTCCGTTCCTGTCTACCCAGGCCTGCAGTTCTGCGCCAGCCAGTACACAGACCGAGTATATATTTACACCAAGGTACCACTGCTTGCCAGAACATTCATTTGTGCATGTTGAGCGGATGTTTAGCTAATAATTTCCTACTCTGATTTTTCTTGACTCATTTTCTCAAGGTTGTGAATACAAAATTCGCTGTAGTACCTTCACACAGAAATACCTTTCAACATCACTCAAGGACAAAAATTTACCAAAGCTAAATTTGACTTGAAATGTATGAGGATACAGGAATAATACTATTAATAAATAAGAGCTGCTTTTTTTTTCTCCAAATTTTGATGACAAATGACACATTAACTAGGAAATGAAACTCTCACTGGAAATTCTCCTTGCACAATTCTGAAAACTGATATGAAGTCAGTAATAAGCTGAAACGGAGGTGATCGTGTTGGAATATTTATTGCGAATGTAACAAAGGAGTAGTTCAGGGAGATGTATGAGACAGATAACGCGCATGTAGAACCATATAAGGCTCTTACAGGGTTACTTTGACCCACCTAAAAATGCTCTGTACACTCCTTTACCACATTGAACTGAAGCCTTTTAAACCTGTCAGAGTTCACCAACACTAAAAGCAGTTTTGCAGCCTGTGTTGTTGTGCCACTGTGGTGTTATGGTTATTGTAGATTCAAACCAACAAAAAAATGTGCTATTGCAGAGTTTTTTTCCCCATCCTGTGAATCCAATAATTCTGAATAGAGAAATAAAAATATTCAGCTCAACAAGAGCAGAAAAAGGGCAGCTGGACTAAACACCTGTGGCAAGTGGTGAGTTGTGCTGTTTTCTCCTATATAATGGAGATTTTTAAATATTTATTGATTTTAAGGAGTATTACCACAAGGAATGATTGTCCAAGTGTTTACTTGCATTTTAAATAGCAATTCTATGTATTCATGCATAAACCATTAAAATAGTACTAATACTGTAGAAGTAGCTATCCATGAATAATGCAATATTAAATGTTTATAAAATGTAATATTTAGGTATTCCACAGGTGTTTTCTTGCAGAGACCAAGATAAATTATCAGGGGTTTTTTTCTTATTGGTTTAAATACTCTTTACTTTACCTTCAGTACACTGCCTTCCTCCCTGTGGTGTAAACCAGTGTGAAGATACAAACATGCCCGCAGCATTTGAAAGCTGACCAAAAGAAACACCACACTATATCAAACAACAAAAATCAGCACATTTTTCATTGCCATGAGGTATAAAATGAAAAAAAAGAACCTTTTCCTGAGCAATACTGAAACCTTGCACAACAGTTTTGCCAACCCCCCCCCCCCCATTCCACTTTTACTAAAGCTTCAACTCTTAAACATACAAATGATCTGTCCAGTAGAAAATGATCCAGTGGCTAGAGAGGGTTAGTGATGTTTCAACAGGCCCTAAAGGTGATTTTAACAGGTTTTAAAATTTTACTGGATTCAAGAGCTAATATTATGTTAACAGAGTTGCATTCATTTCTTGTTTTAATACTCTACTCTATATATTAGGCTCTTCGTAATGACCAAAAGCGCTGTAGTAATGTCTGCAATTTTTCATAGTTTATTTTGAACTTTTTTTTTTTTTTTTACATATTTCATCAATTTGAGCTGTAAAAAAAAATACTGAATGCTCAATAATTGACATATGTCAGTGATTAACAGCAACATCAGTTAAGATGATTTTCTTTTTCTTTTTTTTTCAAAATGATATAAAATGAGCTAATGCATTTTTTTTTTGCTCATTTCAGAGAATGGTGCTAGTGTAGTAATTTTTTATTTTTTTTTTTTTTAAATAATTTACAGTGTTCTGATTTTAGTGGCTGGATGAGAATTTTAAACATCATGCAAAAACAAAAAAAGAAAGAACTGTTGAATTTTAACCTAATATAATTTGTGAAAAATAATATGACCTTTTTTAACATGAAGTGTAGTGTGTGTAATATCTCACTTGGGTACCAGAAGAGCTTACATGGTGTCATACATTTAAAAAAGTTATAAGTAGATGGATTATGTTCATCATGTCTTCTATTCCAAATGTTAGTGCTTGTGATCAGACAAGTAAAACTGAGGAAAGACACGTTTCAGAAACGTCACACCAGGAAGCATTTGACAGCTTTGATGAAGATTAAAGCTACAATCAAAACTGTCAGCAGGTTAAAAAAAATGTCTTTCTTCAATTCTACTTGTCTGATCTGTCTGTCTGAGGAAAATCTTTAACATAAGTTAATAGTGTTTCTGTTAGCATTACTTTCATCCTATATGGGTTAAGTCCAGTTAACTTGAGATCTCATAAAAAAATTGTAAATTTATTGGTCTCTGCCTGTTGGATTTAACAAATTTAAGCAACTTGGACATGAAGACTTTAGAGTCACATGATAATCCAGAAAAAAAATAGAGTAGCAAACACCTGTCATCACCCAATATTATTCTGTATTTCCATTGAAACTATCAACAAAGTTACAGACCAATTATCCTTCATATCCGTCCTACTTTTTTTTTTTTTTTTTACCAACACAGATATAATATAAATCATCATGGTCTTAAAAAGGTCTTAAAAAGTGTTGAATTTATTGTTGAAGCCTGGAGAAGCCCTGAGGTGAAGTCAGCAGTGTCCTATTAATCCCTCCTTCATCTCTTTGATATTAAATGCTGTATGGCTGTTAAATATGAGCATGCTGATTTCATTTTATGTGTTTGTCCTGGTTATTACATTTTAAAATCCTTCCAAACACTATTTCCTGCAGCAATTCAAAGACTGTAAAGTACAAACCTACATCTCTCTTGTGCCTGTTCCCTACATAGAAACAGAAGCTCTTTTTCTTTCTAAATGAAAGTTCAAAGTGATTTTTATTTCAGGTGTCAACGCATTCAAAATAAGTAAAACTGAAAGGGCGTGTTGTTCACACACCCACTTAATATTTTCTTCCTCAGCAGTATTTTCCTGTCACACCTATATTACAAGGAACATTGAACAAAACACAATTAATTTTGTGCGTCAAGATCTCTTAATCGGGATAAAGCTGACAACAGCTGTACAACTGTAAATTACAAATCACACGCCTTTCTCTCACATTTTCACTCAGCAGACAATTAGCATCTGAGGTAGATTAGAGGAAATAGTTACAGGCACTATTAAGAAAGTCAAAGTTTAAGATCGAAACATTTTTCTGAGTTAATTAGTGTTTGAAAAAGCTGCAAATTATTCTGTTTGCAAGTTGTGTTGCGTCACAAACTAACTTTGATTAGCTGAAACTTGAAAAACATACCGTTGTCTGTTATCTAACTATTGTAGGTTTTACCAACGTCTGTGCAGTTAAAAAAAAATGGTTGTCAATCACCTTTATTCTCACTGTGACGCATTTCTTTAAAGATATCTACATGTATTAGAACAAAGGCAGGAAGCAGGAGAGATCATTAACAGGCTCCTATGTTGTACAAGAATTACTATGGCAACCAATAAAGAATAAAGTGCAGCCTGCTTACAAAACTTGGATGTAATTGAATTCAAGTTCTGCAAGTTAGTCATTAAATGAGCGGATTGTTTGAGTGAAAAAAGAGTCATTGTAAGCGACAGTACATTATAAAAATACAATGAAACAAATACTAGGTATTTAAACAGATTAGTACTGGCACATTCTTCACAAAAAATTCTCATTGTTTTTACCTACATGTACTGCAGGGCCTCATGTTTCCAGCATGACAGAAAACTGGCATTTTAAATCCTTTATGGGATTTTTTTTTTTTTTTTAGATGAAGTACATCATCATGATGCATCCTGCCAAAAACACAAAATGTAACAGTATTTGTCTCTATATGTATAAGAGAAGCTGGGACAGTACAACACAGGTTGAAGGCTCAATTTCACCTGCCCTAAAGACGACCCTGATGAAGGCCCATATAGGTGAAATACATTGATCTGTTTTTAGAATTTAATAAAATTCTTCTGTACAAGGGCTGCTGGAGTTGTTGATCTGACGCTAGAATACCGGCCCAGGTCTGAACTGCTCGAGAAGTGTCCTTGAAATAGCTTGTGGATTGCTGTATAATAATAATAATAATAATAATAATAATAATAATAATAATAATAATAATAATAATAATGTTTATTTGTGTAACATATTATAATTTTTGCACCAAGTGCTTTCCAATAAAGTCAGAAGGAAAATATATAGGCAACAAAACACACAGTTACATACTGTACACAGGTATAAAAAACGTATAAGTAAATGGTGATGTCTGTTTTTATATATTAGTGTGTGTGTCCTGTAAAAAAAAAAAAAAGAGGAATCTGTGAAGTCCTGTCTGTTCTGACTGGTCAGCTCCACATCTGGAGTAACGACCCATAAAGATCATCAACATGACCCGTTGGTTTTTCAACTGCTGTTCTGAAGCCAGCAGTCTGCATTTCAATATCACCATCTGGGCTCTTTGGAGCTGGAAGTGACCATATTTGGACAAAAGGGCAGAGGTGCAGGAGTGTGAGGCATCATGGATGGTCTAATGTTAAACTCCACCGTATTTAAACAGCATAGAAGTAAAATGCATCAAACATTAGTACAACCAAATCATTTGACAGCATTGTTAAATAACTGGATCTGGGAAAAAAAAAAACACGCAATTTTACAAGTCCATAAAAGCCTCCCACAGCAAACATCGAAGCCTTCCATTAGCTCTAAAATATGATTAATAGAACACTACCTTTACATTACACCAACAGAACACTTATTAAAGAGTCCAGATGAACCAAATGAGCCCAGAAGGACTCAACTATAACGTACTATTTTTAGAGGGAAATTCATTGAAACTCAATAAGAGTTTTGGGGGACAGCATCTAGAGATCATCAGTAGTATTACACTTTGAGATGCTTCAGCATTGGCTTCACTTCACAGTCACAGAAGTAGCCCCTTGATAACAGCCTTTAACTGCTTGCTAGCTCTGGTCTTCTGCATGGGGCATAGAAATGTCAGTAACCCCCCCCCCCTCCCCAATTTCATGATACCTCATCAAATTACAGAAAACACAGGAAATATCTAGGAAACAATAACTTTAGCATGTGTGTGATACATAGCATGAAACATACTGTGAAGTGTGTCCTATTTGCTGATGACACAAGTCTATATAGCACTGGAAAAGATCTTGATCAGCTTTTGTGTGCAGTAGAAAAGGAATTAGAGACCCTCAAGAAATTGTTTGATATTAATAAATTATCACTGAATCTATGTAAAACAAAATACAAAATATTCATCAATAGAAAAATTATTAAACCAGTTAAATTATTGATGAATGGTGGAGAAATTGAACAAGTTTATGAACATAAATTTTTGGGAACCATTTTGATAATAAACTCAGCTGGAAACCACACATAGATAATGTAAAAACAAACATCTCAAAACCACTGCAATACTACATAAAATGAAGTACACGCCAAACAAAAACTCTTAGTACATACTGTACTGCTCCCTTATACTCCCAGACTTAACATATTGTGTAGAGGTATGTGGAAAACATACAAAACAATCATCAAACCAATATTCACCCTGCAAAAAAAAGCCATTAGGATTATACATCAGACGAATTACTTTGCACCAACTAATCCACTTTTCATCAGTACAAATATTCTGAAATGAGAAGATGCGGTGAACCTCCACACTGCTGTATTCATCTATAATGCATACAACAACCTACTTCCACCCTACATACAGGAGCTGTTCTCAGTCAGACAGTCCCAGTACAACCTTAGGGGGACCTGTATGTTCAACAAATCAAACCAAGAACCAACGTAAAAGACAAATGTATATCTGTAACTGGAGTAAAGTTATGGAACAATCTGGATAAAGAATTAAAAACATGCACGTCACTGACTACATTTAAAAGGATGTGTAAAACTAAAGTTTTCGAGAAATATAAAATATTAGGATAAAGTAAGACAATTGTCAGTATGAGTCTAAGATTTTGCTTAGATTGTTTTGTTTAAAGCTGCACCATCTTGTTATCCTGTTTTGTTTCTGCAATTTTCTTTTTTTGTAAATAGGGTAGGCATAAATAAGCTGTTGCTTCAGCTTACACCTTTTCACCCGTGTTCGATATGGAAATCCAAACTGTATGTATGTATGCATCATATTCTGTTAAATGGATGAATAAACTACTGCTACTACTACTGTATAATTAAAAACACTTTTATATCAGATTTGATATCATGGGTACGTGAGTAACCCATACTTAATAATGGAGCTATGCCGCTTCCATAACCATATCAGCTTCAATCAAAGTGTTTGTGTCTTCAAACTAAAATAAAAACTTCAGATCGAGACATTACTTTAAAAATTAAATAAACTTCTACTTTTCCATAATCTGAGCAGATAACTTTGGTCTATAACACCCACATTCTTCTTTGCATCTCAGAGGTTTGTTTGCGACTTAATCCTTCTCTGATCATTGCTTTGAGTTACATAACCACAATATTCCTAGGGCTTTGTCAGGTATGCAAACAATATGTACCGTTGTGTAAAAGTACAGTGATGTAATAAGTGTCCATGTCTGAACGACAGGCGGAATATAATTAATGTTAGTTGAAGTGAGATGGGTTTATGGAGATAGAGCCAACAGCAGGCATACACATGTTAAGTAAAAGGCAGCAGTGTGCTCTGTGTATTACACTCAGTAAGCAATTAGCAAACAAGACAGATGAGAGAAAAAGTAGTTACCGAGGGTGTTAAGAAAGTCAAAGTTTATGATTGAAACACTGAGTGAAGTAATTAAATACATGGCTGCCAAGTATTCCATTTGAAACGAACTTTGATTAGTCCAAACTTGAAAAACATACCATTATGTGTCATTGTAGGTTTAAAAATGTGTCTTAAGCAGTGAAAACACACTGTTACCGAATAACTTTGACACTTGGTTTTAAGCCTGATTCACTCCTGTCAATTACCAAAGGAACAAGGGGCTGTTTGAGCCACTTCAGAATGTTTTTCCTTTCTCTGATTGATTGCGGCTCTGTGGTTTAAGGGAAAGAAAAGCTGTCCAAAGCCATTCATATTGTCTGGTTCAATACAAATTAAAGGGTCAGGAATTACCAAGGGATTACCTATATGATTTGACCTGTCTCTGCCCACCTGTAAGCCCTCCTCCATCTTCTTCTACTTTATTTACAAGTCTCTTGTATTTATCATTGAGACAGGGGTCGCAATTGCAGGATTTGCATTTACATATTGAAAACAGGCTCATTGATACCTGGGTGTGTGTGTGTGGGTGTGTGTGTGTGTGCGACAACACATGTTTTTATTCAATGCAAAAAAGCAATTAAAATGTCAGGCTTGTACCTTTGCACCAACCTCTAATACAAATCAATGGTAAGTAATCAAAAGTAACTAAGAATAGAATAGAATAGAATAGAATAGAATAGAATAGAATAGAATAGAATAGAATAGCTTTTATTGTTATTGTGTGTACCATGAAATCAGAAGTGCTAGTCCAGTCAGTCCAACAATATTAATAATGAAGATAAGAATAGGGCTAAGTAGAATAAAAGATTACAGTATTATCAGTATGTGACAGTATGTATTACAACATGATGCATGGCATTATACATACGCACAAAGTAAATGTTGAAATTCATTTGTCAGATTACACAGACGTTAAAAAAAGAATTAACCCAGTTCTCTCTGTAGCAGAGGATTTAATGACACTATAGCAACAATACTTAGAAATAACCTATCGTGCAGTGCTGTCAACATAAGGATTGACCACATGCTGGGTGAATAAATGTAGAAACACATTCACACGATTATGCAAGAGTTAAAAAGAAGTAATGAACAGATTTTCCAGAGCCTGAAATGGAAGTAGCTGAGTAGTAAGCCAACACACAACAGTAATAGCTATAAACAACCAATGAAGGAATGATTATAGTAATGATCAATGAACAATACAACAGGAACATAGAATTTATCTACAACATCGAATACAAACAAGAGAATAGAGAACAGATATATCAGTAAAATGAACAAACACTCTCTTTGGGCAAACAACCTAGAAGTTCACCTAGCAAATTGTGATACTGTATATGCTAAAAAATTAAGCAGCAATGTTAGGGCAGTGAAGTTACATAGATATCACAATTTGGCCAAAAATGTGACTTGGGCAATTAATGCGATGAGGCTAACGAAATGATTAAAAAAAAAGTTTAAAATGAAAAAAAAAATGTTTTTACCTGAGCTGATGATGATCGGGACTAAACTATCTTACCTAAACATGTTATGTATTTCTTGGTCCTAACAAATGTATTTTAAAGGTGTTAGCAAAACATGAATTCAGGCATTCAGGTGAAAAAAAAAACAATATCTTGAATCTCTCACATTTACTCATTTTCAAACCAAACCAAGACTTTTCTGAATGGTAGCCAAAATTCCTTCACTGCCTCAATGTAAAAACTTTTAATGTGAATTCCAGTGTTTGGATTTTGTATATCCACCATGTACCCCAATCATCCCTTGTCCACTGAGGAAAGGAAAAAGCAGCAGATCCGAAAATGATAAATTGCATGGATATTTTATGTATTTGTGCTCAATAGAAACACACAATAACATCATTTTATCCCGGTGAGCAGGTTGTCAGACAGGGTTAACACCATAGCCATAGGCCTCTTTTGCTTATTTGTTGCCCAAGTTCAACGAACTGCATTTCCAAATTAGTTGAATATTGCAGTTTAATTGTATGAGTATATATCTACGGTATGTCTACGGTATAAAAAATAGTGGTCAACATCAATAACTAATGGCTGACAGGGCATTCAAAGACTGCTGAGGGAATAAATCAGTCATAAATTTGCAAATATCCCCCAACAAGCTGCAGCCGAGTCATTTTGAAAGAGCTGACGAAGGGATGGAAAGAAAGGCTTGGTGCCAGAAAAAGAGATGGAGACTCCTTACCAACAGCAACCAATCACGTTATATTAAAAACAAACTGCTGACAGACACCCATGGGGGGCGTTTCTGGGAACAATTCAAGTATATCAGTGCAGATAATCAAGTAAGATCTCACTGTAAAATGTTGTTGTAGCTACTTTGATCATTAAACTCCTGTGATTTGTGCACCTAAGCAGACAAAGATAAAGTATAGTTTAACCCTGATATGACTCTGATTACACTCCTGTGCATTCTTGGCGCTGTTGTTGAGTGCCACTTGCCAACAGACCTCTGTATTGATCGGATTGTGATTCTTAATGCCCTTTTGTTTCATTCATGAGGGATCAAATTCCCTTCTCACTAACGTAGATAAGAGACAAGAGGGTTTTACATAGAGAAGACCCGAGCGGTGAACTGAATCACCAATGGAATATTACCCTGACGGCAATAGACAAGTGTCATGTACGCGTGGCTGAGACGATAAGCCGCAGAGATAAATGTCCCCCGCTGTCGTTTAAATGATAAACTGGAGGAATTGTGACTGGAAAGCTGTCACATCGGGATAATCCTGGACCAGGCGCAGAATTCACACAGGGGGCCGCTCAGAGCACAATCAGAGGAAGATTTGTCACTGGGCTTTGAATGAGAAATATTGAGAGTATTAAGAATTTTATGTCCGTTTTCTACACATTGAACCTTCACTGTTTTATTCAAGGACTGGTTTTGACTGCGTTTGGATGGGTGGCTGCTTTGTTTTCTATAAACACTGGGAGCCTCAGATTGGTGGGGTTTATCATATCAGGATGATTGAGATGCATATGATGTTTGCTCTCTAGTAACAGTAGATGTCATTTCTGCATGACAAATGCGGCCATGGCATCCAATAACTGAAGGGTTGGCGGTTTGAATCCCACTCTGTCTTAGTCAGTCAGTTGTCTCCTTGGGTAAGACCAGAGCTGGCAAAAGTGCTCCCATTCTGTACTTAAGTAGAAGTACAGTTACTTGGGTGAAAAAATACTCTCATAAAAGTAGAAGTACTGATTCA